>BQNB010003620.1:0-30246 GCA_026074375.1 Tanacetum coccineum
GGTCTTCATTCCTATAAATGAACCCCACGCGACATTGGTCACTTGCACTGTTTCACATTTCTTCTGGAAGTGTCACCTTTTATGGCAGTCAAAAGATCTATGATGTTGAATATCGTCCGTAGTATCTCAAGATGAGGAGTTGTTTAGCGACTAAGCTGCCTGTTATCTTACAACGTACTGGTGTGTTTGCGAGCAAAGGAATCGATCCCAATAGCTATAGTATTAAGTTTAGTCATGCAGAGAATGTCCCCCAGCAGGGTGGGGTTTTTGGTGATTGTGGCGTGTTTTTATGCCTATTTCTTTACAGGTTAGTAACTAAACCTAAGTAAATTGTGATAAGTTATTTTTGGTGGTTGAAGATCCAATCCAGATGGCCTTGGCTTATCGAGAAAAACTGGTCAAATTTTATTTTGAGCACAATATCATCTATGAATCTTAGTTTATGTATCAAACTGGTGTGTCAAACTTCTGGACACTGATATTCATTTGCCTGTGGTGGGATGGAAATGGAAACTATTTGCACCTATTGTACAGGTCAGAATCTATTTCCTTTTGTGTAACTTATCTTAAAACAATTTGTGATGGAAAAATATAACATTGGCATGGGAGTAGGTGTCCACCAAGAAATCATATTTTATTACATTGTTTTGTTTCCATACTTTGAAAAACATAAAAATATGCTGCATCAAGGGTCATCCAAGTTGACTGAAAGACCACGGCATTGATTGATGAAAGTAATCCTCTGCTTGCTGTGAGCTTCCTCTAGGATACGTCCTTTCCTAAAGTATGCATAAAACGAGTTATTGAACTAATAATCACGGCCTAAGTGATAAGATTTTCAAATAATTATAAAGAACTTACTTTTGTGTATGCAATGGATTCCCTACACCCATGTCGGTTGTGACCACCCGCTCTGCACCTTCCACATGGTATCGTAACCGGTTCCTCACCTTGAGATCTAATATGTTTCGTGCTCTTTAGTCTACCAGCTGGTTTCGACATAACTGGTGGCTTAACAACAGGCAGGTTATTAGGTATCTGCCAACTAGAAACTTCTCCCACAGGATATACCAACTCTTGGTAAGTACCTTTAAGAGCTGTTCTCATAAAGAAATTAAATACGTACCTTTATATTTTTCCCGACGTTCACAATACCATTTTTGCACAAGCTGCCTGTACCACTCCATTAGGTTTGTAATAGGAACTTTTCTGACATCTCTTGTTAGATTATTGATTGACTCAGCTGAGTTAGATGTCATGTAATTGTAGCGATCATGAGTGCAATATGCCCTACACCACCTTTCAACACCAGCTTCAATCAACCTTTGGTATACATCTGGTCTTTTTGCTTCAAGTTCATTTATTGGCATTCTAAAATCATCAACCGAATAAGCTTTGCACATCTTCCAGAATAAACACTGCATCTTAATACTCTTTAATTTTTAATTCATCATCAAATGCCTACAACAATAACCATGAAATGCATTTGGAAATACAGCTCCACAAGACGATAAAATTGCTGCATGTCTATCAGATATGATAGTCAAATCTAGAATTTCCCCTATATACTCTTTCAACTTGGACAAAAACCATGTCCATGAAGGACCAGTTTCACTCTGAGACATACCGGTGGCAATTGGTATAATCTGATTGTTGCCATCCATTCCAACAGCTAACAGATTTATGCCTTCATATCTCCCTTTGAGATGTGTTGCGTCAATAGTTATCAAAGGTCGCATATGGTATTTAAAGCTCCGAATCTAATTACATAAGGCTGAATTAGTTGAACAATTACAAACAAATAAATAACATTAACACTTATTATATAAATACTTACCACAACACCAAAAGCTATAAAAACCATCTTAAAGCGATCTTCATTATCAGTCTCAATGTGAGTAACAGTACCATCATTTGTCCTCTCTAAATTATAACAATAATACGGTAACTGTGCAAAAGATGATTCCGGGCAACCCGAAATAGATTCCAACGCAACATTCTTTGATCTCCATGCTTGTTTGTAACTAATATCAATGTTCAGGTCCGTGTATATGTCTTGTTTTATGTCCTTTCCCTTGTAGATTCGACTCGTATCTTTTAACTTAGGTTCTAGTAAATGACCCAACAGTTTTGCTGTAGCATTACGATGATGCATACCTATTTGTGTTTTAGGACAAGTGTGATGGTCGTTTACAGTTCCTAATTCCCATTTACTACTACCTTTGCACTTTTTTGATATTATTTTCCAGTTGCAATCATCATTCCTACAAATTACATCATACCTCATTGTATATGATTTTCTAGCCTTAAACTGATAACCGTCTAAGAGGGCCTTATAACCAATTGCATACATACATAATTCTTTGCTATCATATATATCACCCTTTTTCAAAATACGTGCGGCATGTATGCTTGTGTCTCTTGAGGTTTTGATAATGGGTTGCGGATGTGGTGGAGTAGGAATGTATTTTAAAGAATTTTTGGGCCAAACAGTTTCATACATGTTGTTTGCCTCATTACTTAAAAAGGTTTCATTTTTCGGTAAATTGGAATCGTTAGTAAATAACGGCACTTTAATATCGAAATTATGATTGGCAGAACTAGAAGGTATTGAATTTAAGCATTTGTCAATCGTTTTAATCAAAAGAGTTTTTATCGTACCTTGGTAGCTGCTAAATTTTTTGATGAAAAACCTAACATCATCCTCATCTACTATGTGGATGCACCTAGTACCAATCTTATAACTCATCATGACATCGCACGTATCGTTCAAGTTGAACTTTTTCTTCACATAAGAAACTAGTTCATTGTAATTAATACTTTTTCTGAGTGTAACACCGAAAGTCATTTCTTCAAAAACAAAATACAAATTAATTTCATCACTTGATTCACCCATTTTTTTAACAAGTTATCTTACAATTAATACTAATGATTTTATAGTAAATCTACAATTAATACTAATAAATAAACACAACAACCCCCATAAGAACTTTATACGTTGACTACTCGACCGTTGACTACTCTACTGGCAACTGCTCAACTAATAAAGTACACTTTGATTTGACTATTAATAAATGTTAGTAAGTAACTTTACATTTAATAAGCATAAATAAACTCAACAACCCCTATAAATATTTTGAACATATACATAAGTTACTGCTCGATCGTTGAGCACTCAACCGTTGACTGAACCATAGAAGCTGCTATGAGATATGAAACAAGAGATTCCATCCCCTCTTTGCCAATATCGCTCCATCTTTGAAATGCTCGATCACCGAATTCATCAGTGAAGAAGATTCTATACTCAGGTTCTTTGATAACCATGTTGTTGACAAACGGGACATTCTCAGGGAGAGCTCTATTGCATTCCAATCCAGGGATTCTAATTTCAGGCTTAAGTTCCATGTGTTTCCTCTTTTTTCTTGAGGATCTAGATGAGGCTTGTTCAGGAGTATAAGCAGGAGTAGGAAGTGCTGACTTGACTCCAAGATCCTTAGGAATTTTCCTTATTCTTTTATACCTTCGACTTAGAGAGTTCATCAAGTCTTTTACCACTGCATTTTTCTTTTTGGGAATGATTTCCCTCAGCTCATCCAATACAGAGATACCAAAGTCACCAAAGGCAAAAGGCTTGTGGACATCAAAGTTTCTATCATCAGTACCTCTGATGAGAAAGCAGGTGACGATTCTCGATCATCAAGCTCTAAATGGATTGAGGGCAAGTCTCTTATTGTCGACTTTGAGAATGTAGGAGGTGAGGTGGAAAGTGAAGGTGAAGATGAAGGTGAAGCCGAAGATGTAGGTGACGAACGACTATAAGTGTTCACGTTTTAGTTGTTGTTTCATTTTATGTTTCCTAGTGACTTATGTTTCGTTTTAGTTGTTGTCGTTTCGTTTATCGTAGTTGTTGTCGTTTTAAGTTATAGTTGTCATTTCCTAATGACTAGGAACTTTATCTTAATTTACATTTGGTTTATCTTGTAATTTTGTTTTAGTTGTTGTCGTTTAGTTTATCGTAGTTGTTGTCGTTTTAAGTTATAGTTGTCGTTTCCTAGTGACTAGGAACTTTATCGATGACTAGGAACCATATCTTAATTTTAATTTGGTTTATCTTGTAATTTCGTTTTTCTACTAATGTTTAGGATAAAATTTAATGTTATCAATAGATGTTGTAATTCAGTTTAAGTTTTATTTTTATGTTATCACTTTTTAACTTCTAAAAACATTAAAAGTGTAAGGATGGGTTCTAGGGAAAACCATATTTTGTTAGAAAACCCAGAAAACTCAAAAAATCAAATAGATGCCCTAAAAAACCAAACAGATGCCCTAATGTTTTCAGACTAAAAATTGGGTTTTCAGGAAAATATGGCCTCGATATAATGTCTGTAAAAAACTCAAAAACCAAACAGATGCCCTAATTTTTTCAGGCTATATAAATTTTTTTTAGGGCATCTGTTTAGTTTTTTAGGGCATCTGTTTGGTTTTTTTAGGGCATTTGTTTGGTTTTTCTGGGTTTTCCACCGAAATTAGGTTTTCTCATGATCCCATCCCTATATGTATATATATATATATATATATATACGTATATATATATATATACGTATATATATACGTATACGTATATATATACGTATACGTATATATATATACGTATACGTATATATATATACGTATACGTATATATATACGTATACGTATATATATACGTATATATATATGTATACGTATATATATATATATATATATATATATATAGGGATGGGATCATGAGAAAACCTAATTTCGGTGGAAAACCCAGAAAAACCAAACAAATGCCCTAAAAAACCAAACAGATGCCCTAATTTTTTCAAGCTGAAAATTGTTTTTTTAGGCAAATATGGCATCGATTTACTCTCTGTAAAAACCCAAAAAAATCAAACAGATGCCTTAAAAAACTAAACAGATGCCCTAAAAAAAATTTATATAGTCTGAAAAAATTAGGGCATCTGTTTGGTTTTTGAGTTTTTTACAGACATTATATCGAGGCCATATTTTCCTGAAAAACCAATTTTTAGTCTGAAAACATTAGGGCATCTGTTTGGTTTGTTTAGGGCATCTGTTTGATTTTTTTGAGTTTTTTGGGTTTTCTAGCAAAATATGGTTTTCCCTATAACCCATCCCTATATATGTATATATATGTATATATGTATATATACATATATGTATATATACATATATGTATATATACATATATATATATATACATATATATACATATATACATATATATATACATATATATATATGTATATATTTATGTGTCTGTGTGTGTGTGTGTGTATATATATATATATATATACATATATAAGTGCATATATTTATATATATGTTAGCCTTAATTATATTAAGTCAAACAAGAATGTTATTGTCTTAGAAAGTCAAATTAGGTCTTGTATTGTAATAGGCTAGTCGGGTTTAACAGGCTTGGATTGTTATCTAATATTGTCCGTGTTTCGGGCTCTAAGCCCAAGTTTAGCCAAGCCTGGCCCAACTTAATAATCCCATATGCCTACTAGCAAGGCATGGGTATAAATAGATACCTCTCCATACATGGAGAAGGAGTTGGTTACATTTTCATTCACTTGTAATCCACCAATTCACTAATCTAATCTTCCTTTCTTGTTTTCCCTCTCTACTTTCTCTCTCTAAGTTTTCTTCTTATTTTCTAGCATATTGGTAAAGATTATTGTTGTGTAATGGATTAAATTCGTGGGATAACATATGGTACCAGAGCTAAAGGGGTGTTAAGTGTTTGTTTTGTGTGAAATTCATGTGGTTTGTTGGGTTTTTTTTTGTTCGAAAAATAGCAAGAAAAAATCAAAGTTAGATCTTTGTTTGTGGTTAAAGGTGTTAAAGATTTGTACTTTCGGGCTTAGAACTATCCCTTGCATCATTACTAGGTGGTTTTAACATCATTCTGTAGCTTTCAAGAAAGTTTGGTGATTTTTTCTTGACTGCGTTTTGACTAACTGAAGGGTGTTCTTCACTTTATTTTGCTTCATTCGTTGCGTTTTGCCTCAAGACACTGCGTTTTGCTTCATTCGTTGCGTTTTGCCTCAAAACACTGCGTTTTGCTTCATTCGTTGCGTTTTGCCTCAAGACACTGCGTTTTGCTTCATTCGTTGCGTTTTGCCTCAAGACACTGCGTTTTGCTTCATTCGTTGCGTTTTGCCTCAAGACACTGCGTTTTGCTTCATTCGTTGCGTTTTGCCTCAAGACACTGCGTTTTGCTTCATTCGTTGCGTTTTGCCTCAAGACACTGCGTTTTGCTTCATTCGTTGCATTTTGCCTCATGACACTGCATTTTGCTTCATTCGTTGCGTTTTGCCTCAAGACACAGCGTTTTGCTTCATTCATTGCGTTTTGCCTCAAGACACTGCGTTTTGCTTCATTCGTTGCGTTTTGTCTCAAGACACTGTGTTTTGCTTCATTCGTTGTGTTTTGCCTCAAGACACTGCATTTTGCTTCATTCGTTACGTTTTGCCTCAAGACACCGCGTTTTGCTTCATTCGTTGCGTTTTGCCTCAAGACACTGCGTTTTGCTTCATTCGTTGCGTTTTGCCTCAAGACTGCATTTTGGTCATTGCGTTTTGCTCTCACTGCGTTTTGGTCATTGCGTTTTGCTTATTGAAGACTGCGTTTTGGTCATTACGTTTTGCTCTCAGTGCGTTTTGGTCATTGCGTTTTTCTTGTTTTGGTCACTGCATTTTGCTCTTGAGATTTGTCTATAGGTTGAGATTTGTTACTGCGTTTTGCCTCATTGAAGACCCTTTATATAGCAAATCTAAACGTTATGCTCCCCAAATCTCAACAAATCTTGCGTTTTGTCACTTGAGATTTGCCTACTCTTGAGACTTGCCTCTTGAGATTTGTCTATTGAGATTTGTCAAACATTCTTGGTTGAGATTTGACAGAAGTACATGCATGCACAGTCTTAAAGAAATCAAGTCTCTATTTAAGTTTCTCTCAGAAACTTTACAAGATTATGGCACCATGCCTATCTTTAGGAGTACATTCTCTCAAGACTTGGGTTTACTAGAAAATCATCTTACCAAAGAAGTAATTTCATCAGACTGATTGCAAGACCTACTTTGACAAAACTCAGAACATAACGTTTGAAAATGCTTTCAATTCAGAATTAAAAGCACGTATGCAGAATTATACAAGATATGATGCTCAATCATTTTATGATGCAATGATCTTTAACATGGATTCCCTCGGGAAATACATGCTTGAGTTAATTCTTCATCAACAACGAACTCCACAATTGTTGAAACAAAAGAAGTTGATGCAAACACAAGAAGATCATTCAAATCCAATTCCAGCATTGAATGTTCATTCATTGAAAGTTGATTTAGTTGTCATACAAAACACTTGTTCTAAGAAAGAAGACAGTAATTCAGAGACTGCATCCAGCAAATCAGTAAAAGAAAGCAACTTAGATTCTGTAACAAAAGATGTGCATGCAATCAAATACAAGATTTCAAAAGCAAAAGAAAGATGCATGGCGTATTTTCGATCTCTTCATCCACACCTTCAAGTTTTTTCTAAAGAAGACTTAAAAGGCACTCACATCGAACATGAATTCAAACAAGCATTCATGTTACTCTTTGGTCAAGATGTTGATACTTTCACAAGTACAATGATCCTCAACGTAGATCAACTACAAAATCAACTTGACAAAGATGAATTTCAAGAAGATGAATCCATGGCAGCCTTTTAGGTGGTAAACAACTAGTTTCAGAAGTTCATCGATTCATAGTTTACTTTGGATTATGATAGTCAAATGGCATACAAGTACTTTGTTGAATACACTGGAATCGAGGTTAAACACTTCAGAGATACACTACTCTAACACATGGGTAATGTCAAGAAGTCCGTTGCTGAAAGAACACGTCATCAAAGACAATATGATAAAAGGGTGAATAAAAGACAGATCAAGACGTAAGAGAGTAAGATTGATACGGGTAAAGTAGTAGATGCTTATTTGGTTGTCACATAAAGTAGTGGAACAGAATCAGAAGTGCAAGATGGCAGCAATAGGTCAGGAAATGATACAGCTGCTGATGATGCAGATATCAGACACATATATGTCGAAGAGCCAATGGCTGAGGTACAATTGACTGCTGGATGTAATATCTTTGCTATCGGACAACAGCATACTGAGCAACCTGAAATCATTAATGAAGGTAGGGTTGACCAGTATCCTGAAACATGTCAAGTTAAAAGTCCTATGCTTGATTCATCACCTGATAACCAGACAACTGAATACTCAAAACAATCACTCGAGTCTGAAAATATTTTGCTCAAAGAGACAGTTGCCCAATTTCAAAAAGATTTTTCAAGAATGGAAGCACATTGCATTGCTCTCGAACTTAAATATCAAAATCAATCTTTAAAATCAGGGCAACATGGTCAAATTTTGAATGAAACAAGTAATAAAGCCAAGATTGAAAAGGAAATTGATGTACTTGAAACAATGAACATCGAATTAGAACATAGTGTGGCTACATTACGTAAGGAAAATGAGACTTTGAAACAGCATTACAAAGATTTGTATGATTCTATTAAAATCACGAGATCTAAGACTACAGAACAGACAACATCTTTGCTTGCTAATAATGCTGAATTAAAAGCTCAGATTCAGGAAAAGGTTTTTGCAATTGCTGCTTTAAAAAATGACTTAAGGAAGTTAAAAGGAAATAGTGTAGATACTAAGTTTGATAAAACATCAGTCTTGGGGAAACCGGTGTTACCATCACTAAGAAACCAATCAGTTGTTAGACAACCGAATGCGTTTAAATCTGCAAGGGCTCAAATGTCAAAACAACGGTTTGCCTCCCAAGTTGATGTGAACAAGAATTTGTCAAAACCAGTCACTCAACATTATTTGCCTAAGAAAACAGAATCCACCTTTGCAAAACCTGATCACATGATTGCATCTAGCTCATCTAGGAATAGTTCTAAGAACATGCCAAGATTTAGTTCAAATGACATGGTTCATAATCACTATCTAGATGTAGCTAAGAAAAAGATACAAGAAAGAGATAGGAACTCAACAACTAGTGTGCCTACTTCTGCGAGAATTCAAACCACTACTGATGATAGCAAACCAAACCCTAGGAGCAACAATCAAACATCTAGGAGTTTGCCTGTATCTAAGAGTAGTCGCGTTACGATAACGGCTGTGCCCAAAGCAGATCACTCTAAGAGTTCTAGTTCTTTTTCAGATTCCAAAAACTTTGTTTGTTCTACATGTCATAAGTGTGTCTTTAATGCAAATCATGATGCTTGTATAACAAAACTCCTGAAGGAAGTAAATTCACGTGCTAAGACTCAATCCAATAAGACCACAAATAGTAACAAACTCGTAGATCAAAAGAGTCATACTCAGAAACCTGGTAGGCAGATCTTTACAGGACATAGGTTTTCTCCTAATACGACTTCCGCTGTGTATGAGAAAACATCTCCTAGATCTGATCTTAGGTGGAAACCCACGGGTAGAATTTTCGAATCTGTTGGTCTTAGGTGGATTCCTACAGGAAAGTTATTTGACTCTTGCACAAGCAAGGTTGACAGTGAACCCACACGTGGTTCAAAAGTAGATATCCCTCATATTCATGCATGCAAACAAACTCTGGGTTTAAGTGTAGGTAAATCATTCAATGGTCAAAAGCAACAAAGAATTGACTTAAATGCATATGCACTATACAATGCAAAGCAAGAAAATCTCAGAGTGTGGTTGCTGAAAATGTTGATATCTAAGAATTGTAGTACGTAGAATGTCATTTTATGTGAATCAATTTCTGAGGGGGAGCTTTTTAAAACAAAGCCTTTTAATGTGTTGGATACATCTCATCAATGTCCATTTTATGTATCCAAACACATTTTGTGAAATTAAAATGTGGAAACTTAATGTCAATTAATAATATACATTGTTCACTAAGGCATCTCACTCCGTCTTCAACATTTTGTGGTGTCATATCAATTTTTCATTCCAATGTCAAGTTTTAATAAATATTGGTATCCCACATATACTGTTGAAGGGGAGCTATCGGAATCTGAATTCATGCAATATCGTGCTATAATTTTTCTCCCCATGGAATTTTTCATGTCAAATTTTAATCAATTGGTATTTCAAATACTAAGTGTTTTATTATTTAAAATAAGGGGAGAAAATGTGATTAAAATATGTTATAGACGAATGTGATCTTTAAGACTCTAAGTGCAACTCTTTCCTTCATGTGCTAAACAATTTCGAATCTCGGAGCACATGTGTAGGGGGAGTATTTGAAAATAACAATGTCAGAAAATGGTTTTATGGTTCGATCTCATACCCAACAACCTATTAATTTCACGACGATTCTGAAGTCATAAGGTGATTAGGTTAGGTATAAGGATTTTCAGTGCCCATAACTCATCTCGAATGTTATAGGGGAGTGTAAACGCCTCAGTAGAGCTTAATCTAAAAATAAAGAGAAGTCTTCTAATCGATGTTTTTAAAATCGTTTGAACACAATTTTTCAAAAAGAACTTTCAGTGTCCAAAATTGTCTACACAATAATATTAGTGGTATTTTTCATAAAAAGTGGAATTTGTTAAAATTGTGTGATTCACACTCCATTCCTCGAATAAATTTCAAAGATAGTATACGTATAATGTCTTTTAATGAGAATAAAATTTTCTAGGGGGAGCTTTTTTAAAAGAAAGATCTTTTAAGGTGTTGGGAGACATCTCAAAATGTCAATTTTAATGTATCCAAACACATTCTGTGAAAGTAAAATGTGGAAACATATAATGTCACTTTTAAGTAGAACAGTCTTCACATAGGCAACTCACTCCGTCTTCCAACATTTTTGTTGTGTCATATCATTTTTAATTCCAATGTCAAGTTTTAATAAATAATGGGTATCCTACATATACTGTTCAAGGAGATATCGAAATCTGATTCATGCTATAATCGTGGTATAATTTTTCTCGCCCATGGAAATTTTTTCATGTCAATTATTAATCCAATTGGTATTTCAAATACTTAGTGTTTTATTATTTAAAAAGAGGAAAAATGTGATTAAATAGTTATAAGACCGAATGTGATCTTTAAGACTCTAATTGTCAAACTCTTTACCTTCATGTGCAAACCAATATCGAATCAAAGAGACATATTGTATAGGGGGAGTATTTGAAAATAACAATGTCAGAAAATGGTTTATGGTTTCAATCTCATACCAACCAACCTATTAATTTCATGAACGCTTCTAAAGTCATAAGTGGTTATGTTAGGATAAGTACCTATGATCCAACAGAACGAAGGATCTACCCAAGGACACTCTATAGTTAGAAATAGCAGTCCTTAGTATATTGGAAGATTAATGTGAATAAGGGAAAAAAATGTCGACTAAGAGTGACTATACACTGTACACTGGAACAATCACAACAAGGTGTTAGTAATGACGTCTTGGTAAGCATTGAAGGGGTTGAAGAATGAAAAAGAAATGTATGGATAAGAAGCCCTCCACACAACTTAGGCAAAAAATAGTCAAAACATAATCATCAAAACTCGAACAAAGAATGATTAATTGATACACACACACCCGCGTCTGGCGTGACGCGCCGAGCGGGGCAGTGGTCGCCCAGTGATGCAATCACAACCCTCTCCCACCATCTAGTTTCTCTCAAAGGAAACTTGTCTCATTTGTCACTAGAATCGGAGAAAACACAACGTTATGCTATTGACATCCTCTCTTAAGATTTTAATATTGAATAGGTGGCATCTGCTCTAGCCCCCCCCCCCCCCTTTCCCCCCCTATTTACCAGAAAAAAGTTACCAAATCTATCTAGAGCCAAGAAGAGATCAAAATTATATAATCTCATTAGGACACAATGTCCAAAATACAACCTTGTTTTTTTTTTTTATTTTTTTTGAAGACACCACAAAGTCACAAGTTGTAACAAAGAGTCCTACGCAATTATCCTCGAGATATTGCCCATAATATAAAAATAAATATAAAAAAAAAAAAAAAAAAAAAAAAAAAAAAAAAAAAGAAAAAAAAAAAATAAAAAAACAAATAAAAAAGAACATCCCGAGTGATACTAAGTATTCACAGTGAAGACGGAATGACCGCTTGAGCCAACATCAACAAACTTTCTTGGTAGGTACCTTGCCAAGATTCCTATATGAATTAGAAGCTTGTTGATAATTAGATATCAATTTAGGTCCAGAAAATGAATTGATGATTAATCAGAAAGATAGTAACTATCGAATTCACTCTTGACGTGTTGTCTCTTTAGACGTTCCTGTAATCGAGAACTAGTAAGCATGGTGGAACCTAAATCATACTAGTTAGAAGGATCCTCCCATATGAGCTCTAGAAATCTTTGTCAAGGAGATTCTTGAATCTACCGTGAACACATGTTAGTATTTATACTAAATTAAACGTGAAACCGGTAGTTAATGCAACCGAACAACAATATGAATTACAAAGCATATTTCTTCATTTTTATTGCTAACTATTCTCTCACATTATTTCAGGATAAGACAACGTTGTTGCAGACTCATTCCCATGCAAAGAAGTCGGATTCATAAACCACATGTCATACTCAACTTTCAAAGTCAATCTTCAACGTCAAGAATAGTTGATTTCTAATCTTCCTCTAATACCATCTAAAGAGCCCACAGTCAAAATAAAGAATCATCAATTGGGGAGAATTGTTAGACTTATAATCACAAGTCAAACAAGAATGATAACAAGTATGAGCAATCGTTGGTCAATGAGCATAAAGAGTGAATCAAGGAAGTCAATCAAAATGATACAAGTCAAGGATAGGATGAGCAAGATAACGATCTCAAGAGTTCAAAGTCAGAGAAGATAAATTGGCCAAGAATCAAGAACACAAAGCATGAGATGAACAAATCATTACAAACAAGACAAGAACCATAGAGCAGAGTTGGGCGAAAGGGGATCATAAACTTCAAACATCATATCTTCATGTCTTTGTGGATACAAACAAGGAGTTTGTTGCACGAAGAAAGAAGACCTCAACATTAGGGGAGATTAGATATCCTTAAATATATTAAGTCAAACAAGAAAGTATCGTCCATTAGAATGTCAAAATAGGTCTTGTCTTGTAATAGGCTAAATGTTTAGGTTTCAACGGTGCTGAATTGTAATCTAATATGTCCTGTGTTTGTGGGACTCAAAAACCCAATAGATAAACCAATGCCATGAGCCCGTTTTAGAATCTCAAGTGCCAAGATAGAAAGGTTATGGGTATAAATAGTCCCTTTCACCATACTTGGGTGAAGGGTGTTGGATACATTTCTATCACTATGTAATCACACTCTCTAATATAATACTCCATCTTTGTTTATTATTCTTTCTCTCTAATTTTCTCTCTCTAAGTTTTCTTCTTATTTTCTAGCTTATTGGTAAGGGTTAGTGTTGTGTAATGGATTAAATTAGTGTTGGACTTAACAGAATGATATCATTGACATATAATAATAAATAAGGAATGTCAGTCCCACGATGGAAAATAAACAACGAGGAGTCGGTTTTGCTTTGCTGAAATGTAACATCCGAGAATTTTCGGATTTTTAGATAATTATTTTACCCTTTGACTTTTAGGTCTGGCTTGACTTATAAGAACGATCATCTAAATCACGTATTCATGACTCGGACTCTAAAGCAATTTGATGTGAAACGACATTCCTGACAACTTTTCAGTTTTGCCCGAGACCTGGAAACGAGCCGAAAAGGGCTAAAACAGCACCGCAAACATTTTTCGAACAATATACAACGCGGACACACAAAAACAATTAAATTTGTTTTTTTTAATTATCAGTATTTATTTAATAAAAATATTAAATAAATTAGCCATCATTTTAATTAAAAGCGTTGCGGATAACGCGAATACTCGAGTTGAAATCCATTTTTATTTTGGACGAAGCGAAACCGGTTCATAAATTGAATAACAGATATTTTATTAAATGTTATAAAATATTTATGAAATATTATCAAGCGAATACTCATTTTTATCAGAAAAATGATTTGGAGAACAATGGCGCAAGTTTCGAGAGTTGAATCATCCGTTAAGTCGCTCAAATGAGTCCCGAACCGTTTTTACCAAAACTATAATAAAGAAGTTACACTTTAGACCCTACACTATTTCAACTTGTCACTTTTAATTTAAAGTTTTAATATATATATAAAATTATATATATCTTTTCATTTCATACATCTCCAAATACACACACACTTTTTTTTATAACACTCTCTCCCTCCTCCCATGTCCGGCCGCCCCACCACCATCTTCTCCGGCCAACATTCCGGCCACCACCACGTCGCCGCCGCCGGAAAAGTTTTCCGGCGGGCTTATCCGGCCAACACCAAAAATACTCCCCACCTCCGGATCTACTCGACCCACTACGTCACTCTCAGGGGGGGTGTCCATTTGGTTTGTGGGTTTACAACACTTAGGGCGCGTTTGGCTTCGTGGTATATCACCACCGGGTGCGTCGGTTTGGGCATAACAGCCGAAGAGGTTGGGTCCGGGTATAGCACCACAAGGGTGGTTGTTCTTTGGCTGCCTCCCCACCGGAAACACCACCATAACCGCCACCTCCCAAGGGTGCGTTTGTTTAGGGGTGTTTGTCTTGGCTGTTTCGGGACAGCCGCACCACGTGCGTGTGGTTTGTATTTCTATCATCAAGGGTGGGTTCGGGTTTTGGTTACAACAACCAAAGGGCGTCGGGCTGTGGGACAGCCGAGGGCCGGGTCGGGCATGGGTGGGGTTTAGCAGCCGACAAGTATTCGTTTGGTTTGTAACAGCCAGCAAGGGCGTGTTTGGTTGCGGGTTTAACAGCATGAGCATTGGTTTGTTTCTGTAAAAACAGCCCACGAGGGCGTTTGGTTGTGGGTTTAACAGCCACAATGGCTGTTTGGGGTCCAAGGGGGCTGTTTGGGTTTAGCAGCTAGGGGGTTTGTTTGTTTGTCCGTGACAGCCCACCAGTAGGGTGCGCATGGTTTTGTCAAGACCCACCTAGGGTGTGTTGTTGGTCCGGCGTAGTAACAGCCGAGGGGTTTAGAGGTGTTTGTTTCGGTGGTAAAACACCACCACCAAAAAGGGTGCGTTGGTTTGCGGGTTTCACAGCCGCACGGGGTTGGGCTGTCGGGTTGAGGGTTAACAGCTAGGGGTGTTTGTTTGTGAGTTGGGTCGGGACAGCGGGAATGAGTCGGGTTGGCTGTCAAACAACGGGACAGCCGGGGGCGGAGGGATTGTTGTGTCGGGTTGGACAGCCGGGTTCGTGGGTCCGGGTAGACCCGAAAAAGGGTGTTCGTGTGGGGTTGGTTGTGGTTCACAGCCGGGTGCGTTTGGGTAAACAATAACAAATAGGTTGCGTTTGGTTTAGTAGGGACCGCACAAGGGAGCGTTTGGTTGGACAGAAATCGCACAAAGAGTGAGATTGGTTTATACAAATTGACTAATAAACATATAACGAGGTTTATAAATTATAAACCGGACATAAATAATGGTGGTTTAAAAATGGTTAAATAAATATATTCTTGTTATATTGTTTCCTACTTAATCTCGTTTAAATATATATGTATATAATTGAAACACGCGAGTTGATTGGAAATGGAAAAACATTAGATTATATAAATATGGGTAACGTTATATAAACGGAAAATCATGACGAAAGTTATATAAGTTTTTATATTTAGTAATGTGTTACTAAAGCTACTATTATTTTAGAAGCCAATAAAATGGACTAAGTTATATTTTAAAAGCATATTAAAATATAACTATGCGATAACCTGACAACGGGCGAAAACTATATTTTTACAATGAGTCGATTATGTTAGACGCGATTCGTCGAGGAAATGAAATATAAGTTATAAAATATTATTTTATATTTTATAATTATCAGCTAAAAGGTAACTTAATAATTGTTGTAAAAGAACTTTACAGACATTGTTTAACAAAATTGGAAATCTTAAAACGTACGACTACGTTTATACATGAACCTTTATTTTATTAAGCGGTGATTTCAGAAAACAAGTCAAACTAATTGGTTTAATTATCCACACTTATTATATAATACCTGCGAGGTATTATATACTTTTCACTAATCTTTGTATTAATTGTTTCTGTGATATAACTCACGGTATGAAGCATATAAGGGTTATTTTTCATATGTAATATATAAAGTATATATATTACACACTTTGGGAATATTCTAAATTTATTTATTTAACCAACCACCAAACCATTTCAAAGATTAAATCTAAATCTTTTATCAACGTGTCGCGTTGACATAACAATTCACCGGGAAACCCAAACACATTATCCTAGGCTAGGGGGACTTAGCAGTTAAGATTGTTGCAACTTTCTCGAGCGAATTCCATCTTCGTCTTCGCCTTGTCCCGTTCGATTGTGCAATTAGATGCCCATCTGCCAATCGTTCTTCATCATCAATGTGAGTTCAATAACCTCGTTTTCCAATCTTTGATGTTTTCAAACCCGCAGAGGGGGAATACATGCTTGTCCTACAAACTCTTTAACTTACTGTGTTATCTTATCTTATAACCAATGTGATTGTTATTTTTAAAGGATAGTTATGAGGTTTCCATAGCCTCACTTTTACTCGTTTTGGATAACGGTTATACATTTTTTTGGGATGAAAATATGCATCGTTTTATAAATGGACACAACATGCTTTGTTTTATAAATTGGACGCAAGTATTGATTACATGTTTGCCTAAGTAGCGATAACCCAATTAAGCCCACTATCATGAACTGTCAATTGCTAGATGTAGTTGTGTCAATATTTTACATTATGTGAGCAGCGATGTTTATTATAATATATCAATTCGTGAAACACCTCCCCGTTCGGAGTGACTAGGCTATCAAACCAAGGCAACGAACGATATAGCATGTCGAATTTGGATGTTTACGGTAAAACATCATTGCGGGCCAGAAATTGCAATATATAGTTTAATTCAAAGAAGAGACGTCCCGACTTCTGAGACCATGAGCTTAGTGAATAAAAGTAATCTAGTTTTGTGAGATCTGCATGTGTTGCATTATCACTAAAAATTCTTGCGGTCCTACCTTGTATATATTATTTTCAAGAAATCAATAGGCACGGGGTGCCAGGGATACACTTTTGGTGACATAAAAATTTGTCATGCATATATTTATACATAGATCATTGGGATAAGATTGATACATTTTGGTGAATAAAATTTTGTCATGCATTCTTTAAAACAATCTATGTGGGATAAGATTGGGACTTTTGTTGACATAAAATGTTCGTGCATTGTTTATATAAATCTTTTGGTTTTTACATGGTACTGTGATGAAACAGTGATTACATTCATATTTAAACTAATCTAGAACTACCCACTTTTAAGTTGACTTTAAGCGATGTTTTTCTCAGGGAAAATTAATATTGCTCGGATTTCTTGAAGTGCATTGGCAGTCTATACATTCAAGCTTTTCAATGTGAAGCAATTATGGGACAAACGTATCGTTAATTCAAGATTTTGAATAAAATCAACGAGATTGTTTTACAAACGACACATATTAAGGCGTTCTCTTGTCTCTAGCGCTGTGTAATATAGAAGCAGCACCCAATGTGGTATCCCGCTGCATTGTTGTATTTTGAGGGGTGTTACAGATTTGGTATCACTAGAGTGCACATGGCTATAGAGAACATATTGCATATTTTATACCCTATACTATAGTACTTTTCACAACCTTGTCATCACAACAAAACATTTTCAAAGTGCATACACGCTACTATTGCTTATGTGCTTACGTTTAATTGTCTGGCATTAAGTGCTTACGTGGCATATCATAATATAATAAAATATATGCTTGCATTCCTTTTGAGCGTTATATCTAACGCTTTTATATAAGAGTTATTATATAAATATCAGAATATTTTTAAAACATTGTGGGTTGCACAATGGTCTCATTCTACTCGTTAGACATTGTGAGTTATACAATGGTCTTATCTTGCTTCTTAGACATTGTGAGTTATACAAAATCTCATCTTGCTTCTTTAGACATAGTGAGTTAAAACAATGACCTCATCTTGCATTCTTGGACATTGTGAGTTATACAATGTCTCATCTTTGCTTCTTAAGACATTGTGAGTTATACAATGGTCTCATCTTGCTTCTCAGACATTGTGAGTTAAACAATGGTCTCTAAGGATATTAATTTTCTTCATAGCTTTATACTATATTGTATTACACGAAGACCGTTATAATTTTGGGTTACATGGGATTATGTATAAATCTAAGTATTACGAGTCTTGTATAGGCGGGACTTGTAATAGGAAGATTTATATGATAATTGCTATGTTGACTGGTTCATCGAGACTTTTACCTGGGTTACTCTAACCGAGTACTTATTAGACTAGTCTTGAACCTATAAGGACTCGCCTAATGGCAATTTTTTTACTCCCAGTCTCCGAAGACGAGTTTTAAACACTCGTCCCATACTCATTAGAACACATGCATCGTCATGTCATCCATCAACTTGAGGGTTATGAGAGTACGCGTATTGCACCGGGAATAACATGAAAAGTACTATGAACTCGTCTTAGTTGCACTAGGAGTTTAAGTCGGTATGCAACCGTTCCCACCTTAGCAAGAATTTTGAAAGGTCTAATATAGCGAGGGTTCAGCTTCCCCCGTTTTCTGAAACGTATCACCCCTTTTCATGGCGATACTTTTAACATAACCTTATCTCCAGCTTGAAATTCCAATGGCTTACGCCTCCTATCGGCGTAGCTCTTTTGTCTATCATGTGTCGCTTAAATACGCTTCTTGATTTGAAAGGTTTTCTCAGTTGTTTCATGAACAATTTCCGCGCTAGTGAGCTGAGCGTCTCCAACCTCAGCCAATAAATAGGTGATCGACACTTGCGACCGCACAGAGCTTCGAACAGTGTGGCTTTGATACTAGTGCGATAACTATTGTTGTAAGAAAATTCCACCAAAGGTAGGTGTCTATCCCAACCTTTCTCGGAATCAATCACACAAGCACGCAACATGTCCTCCAAAGTTTGGATGGTTCTTTCACTTTGACTGTTGGTTTGTAGATGATAAGCCATACTCATATCCAATTGAGTACCTAGAGCTTTGTTCAGCGATTGCCATAAATGAGATGTAAATTTACTGTCTTGATCAGAAATAATCGAAACCGACACTCCATGCCTCGAGACTACTTTTTTTAAGTATTGTCTCGTAGACTTCTTCATTGAATCAGTTTCCTTCATTGGCAAGAAATGAGCAGACTTTGTGAGTCAATCAACAATTACCCAAATTATATCTTGACCAGCCGACGTCTTTGGAAATTTAGTAACAAAATCCATAGTAATGTTTTCCCACTTCCATATTGGGATCACAGGTTGAACCAATAAACCAGATGGTTTTTGTCATTCGGCCTTGGCTTTAGCACAGGTCAAACACTTACTGACATAGGTGGCAATCTCAACCTTCATATTCGGCTACCAACACAGCTTCTTTAAATCTTGGTACATCTTGTCCAATCCAGGATGAATCGAATACTTTGAGTTATGAGACTCATGCATAATCAAAGTTCTCAAGTCACCAAAATAGGGTATCCAACTTCTATTCTTTAAACCCAATGTTCCATCAGCACGGGGCTCCAACTTCTTAATCATACCACACAGATCTTCGGTTTTATAATTCTCTTCCTTTCTCGCCTCAAGCTGAGTGTTTAAAATTTGCATAGGAAGGTTCAGACCAATCATCATAACCAAAGCTCGAACTCATAGTGGTTTATTCTGTTCCTTTTGGCTCAAAGCATCTGCCACCACGCTCTCCTTTCCCGGATGATAACGAATTTCACAGTCATAGTCACTCAAAAATTCTAACCATCTACGTTGTCTCATGTCAACTCCTTTTGATCAAGAATAAGTTGCAACCTCTTATGATCAGTGAACACAACGCACTTCGTGCCGTACAAATAATGTCTCCACATTTTGAGAGCAAACACCACCGCTCTAAGTTCCAAGTCATGTGTAGTGTAATTCTTCTTGTGTATCTTAAGTTGGCGTGATGCGTAAGCTATGACTTTCTCCTTTTGCATCATAACCATGCCCAACCCCTTGTGAGAAGCATCACAGTAAACCACGAAGTTTTCACTACCTTCGGGTAAAGCCAAGATCGATGCACTACATAATTTTTGCTTCAACAGTTGAAATGCAGCTTTTGCCTTTTCAATTCACTCAAACTTTACGTTCTTTTGAGTCAACTTCATCATAGGTTTGGCAATCTTTGAGAAACCTTCGATAAATCGTCGGTAATAGCTGACAAGACCTAGAAATTGACGAATTTATGTCAGAGTCTTGGGCGATGCCCAATCCTTGATGGACTCAATCTTAGCTGGGTACACGTAAATGCCTTCACTATCAATCACGTGACCAAGAAATTATACCTTTGACAGCCAAAATTCGCATTTCAAAAACTTGGCGTACAATTCATCCTTCTTAAGCAACTCTAAAATTAACTTAAGATATTCTGCATTTTATTCCTTGCTCTTGGAGTAGATCAAGATATCATCAATAAAAATGATCACGAATTTATCTAAGTATGGTTTGCACACCCAAATCATGAAGTCCATGAATACTGCCGGTGCGTTTGTCAATCCAAAAGGCATGGAATTCGTAGTAGCCATAACGAGTCCTAAACACCGTCTTTGGAATGTCCCCGTCACGAACTCTGAGTTGGTGATAACCAGACCTCAAGTTGATCATCGAGTAAACACTTGATCCTTGCAATTGATCAAACAAATCGTCGATTCTCGGAAGTGGATATCGATTCTTAACAGTCAGCTTGTTTAGTTCGTGGTAGTCGATACACATCCGAAAAGATCTGTCTTTCTTTTTGACAATCAAGACCGGGGCTCCCCAGGGTGAGGAACTCGGTCTTATGAATCCTTTGTCAGAAAGTTCTTGTAGTTGAGTAGACAATTCTTGCAGTTCTGACGGTGCTAATCTATATGGGGCTCATGCCACAGGTGCGGCACCAGGGACCAAGTCGATATGGAATTCAACTTGTAGCGTTGGTGGTAATCTGGGCAAATCTTCTGGAAAGACCTCTAGAAATTCCTGCACAGTCAACACCTCCTCAAGTCGCTTCTCCTCTGACTTGTCTTTTGTTTCCTTCTTCGTTACTTGTGCCAGAAAAATTAGGCAACGTTTCTTAATATATTTCTGAGTTTTAGTGCACGATATAATGCTCAAATTCTACTTCTTTTCTTTGCCACATCTATCACATTGAACTATCAAAACTTCATCTCCATGAGGAATACGCACAATCTTTTCATCACAAACGATCACCACATGATGATTCGCTAACCAATCCATGCCGATGATGACGTCAAAACTACCTTGTTCTACCGGCATTAGGTCAATATTGAATGGGTGACCTAACAATCCTAGTGTAAAGCCTCTAAGCACGATATTTGTTTTAGAAATTCTCCCATCGGCTAATTCGACAACATAGTTAATGTCTAAAGTATCTTGGTTTATATCAAGCAAGGTACTAAAATTAGTCGACACGAAACTTCGATCGGTACCCGAATCAAATAACACATAAGCATACTGGTTGTTGAGAAGAAACGTACCCATGACGACATTTGAATCGGGGTTAGCGTCTCCTCCACCTAGCACATATGATTTTCCTCTTGCTTCACCATTCCCGTTCTACTAGTTTTGTTTCCACGATTTTGATCTTTCAGCTTTGGGCAATCACTCCTGTAGTGTCCTTGCCTTCCACACTCAAATCAAGTTAAAACTCTCTGATTCACTACTTGACCCCTATGAGTAGAAGTAGTGGAATTTGTAGCCTTACAATCCTGGGTCAAATGCCCAACCTTGTTACAGTTCTTACATCTCACAGTGCATGGCCCTTCATGATGAAACTTACCCTTGTTGTAGAGAGGTAAGGGTCCATTATACACTTTTCTTTCATTGTTGCCAGCCGTATAGGCTATTGCCATATTATGACCTCTAACATTCGGTCTTTTGAATGGTGGTTGCTGTCCACGGTTGTCTCTTGGGTTAACCTCCAACCTTCTATTGTTTTCAGCATTTTTCACAGCATAACCCTTCAAAATTTGGTCCATTAAGTTGATGGAAATCCGAACAGCATCTTGGAGTCTCGTGGGTTCTGCAGCAATCATATTACCCTGGATGTTATCCGGGAGACCTCCAATATATCTCTCAACTCGGTCCTCTTCCTCAAGAACCATTTTGGTGCACAACATAGTCAACTCTTGAAATCTATGAGTATAAGTAGCCAAATCATTGTTCTTCACGATCAAATTCTATAGCTCATACTCCATCTTTTAAATTTAATTTCTCAGGCAATACACTTTAGCCATTAACTTCATGAGTTCTCTCAATGACATGGCAAATGCAGCATTAGTTCCAACGGTTCTCTTATGCGCGTTCCACCAAGTTAGTGCACTGTTCAACAAGGTGCAAGTAGCATACTTAACTTGGTATTTCTCTAGACAATTACTGATGTGAAATACAGTTTCCGTCTTCTCAAACCACCTTATCAACCTGACAAATCCTTCCATTCCCTTGAAGTTGAGTGGTTGACATTTCATGAAGTCCTGGAATATACACATGTGAGTAATTGCATAGCATCTCTACCATTCTCATTTGGATTTCCATTTCCACCATTTCCATTTCCACCATTTCTATTTCCACCATTTACATTTTTGCCATCACTACCATTTTGGCTTTGACTTTCAGCCTTGAGAGTGTTAGCATTACGGGTTGCCTCATAAGTAGCCAACGCCTCTTCCACTCGTCGGTTAATGAGTTCTTCGATTGCATCAGGGGTCATTCCGGAACGTGTGATAGTCATGTTCTACATAACAAGACATAACACATGGTGAGATTTATAAAAAGGACATGATAGAACACGTTTTGCCAGAACGGATAAATAACAATAAGGACGAACATGAGAGAGAATCAAAATAAGCTTTTCATATCATATATAAAAGCATCATTCGGTTACAATCATCCCATAATAGGTACTTGATTTGCAATTATTTCAATACTAACATCTAGACCTAACCATCAGTCTAATGTCCTACATAACCATGGTACTACCAAACTAAGGGTGGAATCCTAAACGCCTATCAACAAATGACTCCAACCTCCTAAGTCTCCTCTGAGTATCATCACGATCCCTACAAACCTAACGAAACTCCTCCTGAGAAAGTGCCATGTGATGACGAAGACTATCGACCTGATCTCTCTCGATACTCAACAAAGCTCGAACCTTTAGGTTCTCCCATTCTAAACTCCTAGTCCTATCAGACACACTAGCTCTCTCTCTGCTAGCTACCAACTGACTAGCGATCTCCCTCGTGCCTACTGCACTAGCCTTTGAGCAGTCTCAAACTTAGTAATCCTATCAAGAGGAACCTCTGACATGTAGTGAACTATATCATAAATTGTATCCTCAAGATCAGGAATACCTCCTCTAGTGGACTCAGAAATATCACCAATAACCAATGGATCTACAACGATCTCCCTCGTGCCTACTGCACTAGCCTCTGCCTCAAACTGATCCTCATCCTCCCTAATATCACTAGCAGCAATCTTAACTCCCATACCTATACCATCCTCAGTAGGAACTCCAACTCCATCACCAATACCCAAATCTGCAACAGCCTTTGCATCAGCAGTATCAATCTACATATGCTCCCCTCCGCTATCCTCGGGTAAATATGAATCTCTAAACCTCTTGCGAGGTGGTAAAAGATCAGCAAGAGTAGGGGCCATCGGTCTCAAAATAGTAGTAGATGATGGAACTAAAGTGGTAGGGGATCTGCATCTCTTACGAGATTGTCCAGCAGAAGGTGAAGATGAATCTAATAACCTCTCAGAAGATGAATCTAATGACCTCTCAGAAGATGAATCTAATGACCTCTCAGAAGATGCCACACCCCCAAACGGGGCCCAGACGGAAACTCGTGTCCGGGGGAGTGACGTCATACTATACATCACACAAGATACAAAGAACGACATCTAAGGGTACGTTTAAAAATCCAACATTGTTGCATTAAGTGAAAATAGATAAAGTTTTACATAGGTTCATAGATAATATGCGGAAGCAATTAAAAGTTTTAAAGTTTGACAACGATGTTAACATAGATAATAATAATTCTTAAAAATTGGTCCAATGCAAGGTAACACCATATAGCAATCAAAGACATCCACAGCTAAGCACCTGAGAAAAACATGCTAAAACGTCAACATAAAGTTAGTGAATTCATAGGTTTAAATTTTGATATAAGAAAGGACCACAAATTTTGCAAAACGCATGTGACTATTATAACATATACAATATCACATAAAAAGGTATTTACATTGCAATAAGCTCATGACACCGAGGCTAAATGTATTGGAAGCATGCATAATGCTTAATAAACTTGCCTTGACGGGTGCCATCATGGCGCTTTACCGTATCACTCGACATGGTATACGTCTGTTGATCCAGTAAGAGCTACTTACCCGGACGGGGATGATTAGTCCTAATAGATCTATTTACAATATTCACGCTCACTTACCAATCGAATTGATCATAAGTAACTAACAATTCATGATAACTCGGGCATACAAGTTTCAATACAACTTAGGCAACATGTAAACAAGATTGGGAAAACGTAAAGCATTTGTGTCCAATGTTTAAAAGCAAGCAATGTTTCTCACCCCAAATAGTAAAGCAAAGTAGTAAAAACGTGGGGCTATGAACTCACCTTAAGCAAGTAGTGAGCAAGATATTCAACGAAGTGAATAACGATAACGAACGGCTAGAACCGTGACCTAATTAACAGACACGCTTTAGAAACGAGAAATAAATATGAAACATCAGATAATACACTTGTAAGAAAAATAGACATCCATAAGTGTTTACGCTTTAGTTTATATAGTGAAAACGTGTAATTATGAGAGTATTAGGTTTATAGTTACGTTACGCCGTATTTTACAAAAACTTTCTATTTTCGGAAAGTTACTATTTTAGGAAAGTTTTAAGTTTTGGGACGTTAATACCGTCCCCTAATATTCGATGATTCCATTTACCTAGAACGCGCTACTTAAACCTAAACGCCTAACTTCCAAGTCCATCTCGCTAATAAATAACAAAAGTTAATATTTTTAGAAGTTTCCCGTTTTAGAAATCCCGACGATATATTTGTGACGTTTCTAAAGTTTCCACTTAATATACTAGTGTCTATATATGTTTCGCCAATGTTTTAAAAGCTCAAATATGTCCGAAAGTGCCCGAAAACCTCTTTTTAATTTCTAATCAGCAACTTAATTAATTATTTTTCCAAAAAGTGTTTCAAAATTCATTTCGCCATAACTTGGCCGTTTTAAGTCCGCTTTTAGTGTTCGATATATGAAAATCTATCTATTCGAAACAAGCTCTCTAAAAACTACCTTCTTGACTAATGAAAACACTTTTAAGTCGCCCAAAACCTCAAAACAAAATCGGATCAGCAACCATATTTTTCACAAACGCTCTAAAAAATCCATACAAACTTCACAATATTGCCTATACTAACCTATTCCCATTTACTACTAAACCAACCAACAAAACCACACTTGAATATATTCTATTTCCATCATACTCTTTGTTGCAACCCATAAGTTCACTCATCCTTTCCATAGACAAACTATTAATATCAAGAACACATGAAAGCTTCATTAGTTTATAAACCCACTAGTTTCTTTTGAAAACAAGTAACACAAACACTAAGGATATATATAGATCTATGAAAGAACATAAGTAAAGATTTAAGAAATAAGATCTTGAAAGAAGAAGTGGATCTTGAAAACCCAACAATATTTCACCAAACCCTAACTTTTGAACCTTATAATAAACCCTTGAAATAAAAGAACTAATCTATGGAAAATAAAAGAAAGATCAAGAACATACTTACAAGAAGAAGAGATATCAAGATGAAAATACAAGATCTAACTATGAACACCTTAGATCTTAAAACCCCAAAGTAAATCTTGTGAATCCTACTTGAATAAATCAAAACCCTAACTATAGATCTTGAACAAACCCTTGGAATCAAAGAACTAACACTTGTAACCACCTTAGATATGAACATGAATCAATCTAGAATACTTGGATCTTGAAGGAAATTAAGAAAAATGAAACCCTATAAGGGGTGCTTGTTTGCCGTGGCCAAAAAGGAAGAGATGGGAAAAAAGAAAACGAATTTTGATGTAAAGAGGCAAGTGAAACCCTATCACATCTATCCTTGGGTATTTATAGGAGGAATTAGTGTTTTAAAGTGTAAGATATTGTGTGAACCATGATTAAGTAAAAAATATGGAACCATGGTGCCTATGGTCCTTGTGGTTCGGTTGGAAATAAGGCACAAGAAGGGAAACCACATAAACTTAGTCACTTGGAAAATAAATGGTTACACTTATAATGTTGATAGTGGTTTAGTGGTCCAAACATGTAGCATGAAGACAAAGAGGTGTAAGAGTCACATGATCATGCATAGAAGATGAATAGCCGTGGGTTTCAAGAACAAGGAAGAGAGAAAAGAAATTTTTTGAAGGCTTGGTTATGTAAAGTGAACCCTAATTTGTGAAATAGCATAGTATTTATAGGATAAGGGAAGGCTTAGGGTTCTTGTCTTGTAGTATCAAGTGACCAACACACCAAAGGTGTGTGTGTGTGTTCGGCTATAACTAAAGCTACAAGGACAATGGTTTGATCAAAAATGCAAAAATCTTAAATTATACGCGAAAATGTAAAAGTCAATACCGGGAGTGCACGTAAACTACGTAACACTTTAAAATGATAAAATAATGCATATAACATGTAGACTACTTCAATTCCGAAGTCAAAACACGTTCAATAACGATTTTTAATTTTTACGCTAGCCAACTTCTTGGAAAATTGCCAGATTCAAACGTAACGTATAAAAGTAAAAAATAATGATCGAAAAAGGTTAAAATATTGACCTGAAATTTACAGGGTGTGACATCCTTCCCCCGTTAAAAATGTTTTGTACTCAAATCTTAAGACATAACTTTAGACGTAGATGGAGGGTTAGCAAAAAGATAAGGGTACTTTTTCTTCATTTGGTCTTCGCGCTCCCATGTAAACTCATGACCTCGCCTAGAATTCCAATGGAATTTCACAATCAAGATACGACTCTGCTTTAATCGTTTGACTTCCCGATCCATGATTTCAACCGGTTCTTCGATGAAATTAAGCTTGTCATCAATTTGAATTTCGTCCAGTGGAATAGCTAGCGGTTCGTTAGAAAGACACTTTTTCAGATTGGAAATGTAAAAATTACTATGGACACGACCTAGTTGATCTGGGAGTTCAAGTCGGTAAGCGATTGTTCTAACTTTAGCAAGTACCTTGAAAGGTCCTATATAGCGAGGGTTCAGCTTCCCCCATTTGCCGAAATGTATCACCCCTTTCCATGGTGATATCTTCAAGATAACCTTATCTCTAACTTGAAACTCTAATGGTTTACGTCTTCTGTCCATCACGTGCAGCTTGAATATGTTTCTTGATTTGGATGATCTTTTCTGTAGTTTCATGAACAATCTCTGGGCCAGTAAGTTAAGCATATCCAACCTCAGCCCAATAGACAGGCGATCGACACTTACGACCGTACAGTGCTTTGAATGGTGCAGCCTTGATACTCATGTGATACCTATTGTTGTACGAAAATGCTACCAAGGGTAGATGCCTATCCTAACTTTTTCCAAAATCGATCACACAAGCACGCAACATGTCTTCTAAGGTTTGGATGGTCCTTTCACTTTGGCCATCGGTCTGAGGGTGATAAGCCATACTCATGTCCAATTGAGTACCTAGAGCTTTCTGAAGCAATTGCCAAAATTGAGATGTGAACCTACCATCTCGATCAAAAATAATCAAAATGGGCACACCATGCCTCGTGACTACTTCCTTTAAGTATTGTCTGGTTAACTTTTCCATCAAGCCGTTCTCTCTCATTGGTAGAAAATGAGCAGATTTAGTAAGGCGGTCAACAATTACCCAAATTGTGTCTTGTCCAGTCAACATCCTTGGCAATTTAGTAACAAAATCTATTGTGATGTTTTCCCATTTCCACACCGGGATCACAGGTTGAACCAATAAAACAGATGGTTTTTGGCATTCGGCCTTGACCTTGTCATAGGTCAGACAATTACTGACGTCGGTGACAATCTCAGCTTTCATATTGTGCCACCAATACTGTTTCTTTAGATCTTGGTACATCTTTTCCGATCCAGAATGGATCGAATACTTTGACTTATGCGACTCGTGCATAATCAAAGCCCTCAAGTCACCATAACAGGGTATCCAACTTCTATTCCTTAAACACAACGTTTCGTCAGCACGGGGTTTAAGCTTCTTAATCATACCACACAAATCTTCAGTTCCATAATTCTCCTCTTTTCTTGCCTCAGCTTGAGCATTCAAAATTCTCTTAGGAAGATTTAAACCAATAGTCATAACTAAGGCTCGAACTCGTAGTGGCTGAATTCTTTCCTTGCGACTTAGTTCATCAGCCACCACATTCGCCTTCCCAAGATGATAACGAATCTCGCAGTCGTAGTCACTTAACAGTTCCAACCATCAGCGTTGTCTCATATTCAACTCATTTTGGTCAAGAATATGTTGCAAACTCTTATGATCAGTGAACACAACGCACTTCGTGCCGTATAAATAATGTCTCCAAATTTTGAGAGCGAACACTACATCTCCAAGTTCTAAGTCATGTGTAGTGTAATTATTCTCATGAATCTTGAGTTGGCGTGACGCGTAGGCTATGACCTTTTCCCTTTGCATCAAAATTGCGCCCAACCCTTTGTGAGAAGCGTCTTAGTAAACCACGAAGTTTTCACTACCTTCGGTTAAAGCCAAAATCAGTGCACTATACAAGTTTTGCTTCAACAGCTAAAATGCAGCTTCTGCCTTTTCACCCCAATCAAACTTCACGCTCTTTTGAGTCAGCTTCATCTTAGGCTTGGCATTTTTTGAGAAACCTTCGATAAATCGACAGTTAAAAACCAGCAAGACCTAGACATTGATGAATTTTTGTCGGTGTTTTGGGTGATGCCCAATCCTTGATTGATTCAATCTTAGTTGGGTCCACGTGAATGCCTTCACTATCAATCACGTGACCGAGAAACTGTACCTTTGAAAGCTGAAATTCACACTTTGAAAACTTGGCGTACAATTCCTCCTTAAGTAATCTCAAAATTAACTTAAGGTGCTCTTCATGCCCCTTCTTATTCCTGGAGTAGATCAAAATATCATTGATGAAAACTATCACGAATTTATCCAGATATGGCTTGCACACCCGATTCATCAGATCCATGAATATCGCCGGTCCGTTGGTCAGATCACTTGAAACCCATAGTGACCGTAGCGTATCCTAAACACTGTCTTTGGAATGTCTTCCTCCCGAACTCTAAGTTGGTGATAACCAGATCTCAAGTCGATCTTAGAGTAGACTCTTGACCCTTGCAACTGATCAAACAAGTCGTTGATCCTCGGAAGTAGGTATCGATTCTTCAAAGTAAGTTTGTTTAGTTCAAGGTAGTCGATACACATCCGAAAAGATCCATCTTTCTTTATGACAAATAAGACCAGAGCTCCCAGGGTGAGAAATTTCGTCTTATGAACCCTTTTTTAGAAAGTTCTTACAGCTAAGTAGACAACTCTTGCAGTTTTGACGGTGCTAATCCATACGAGGCTTGTGCTACAGGTGCAACACCAGGGACTAAGTCAATTTGGAATTCAACTTGTCGAGTCGGTCGTAATCCAGGCAAGTCTTTTGGAAAGATTTCTGAAAAGTCCTGTACGATCGACACGTCCTCAAGTAGCTTCTCCTCCGACTTGTCTTCGGTTTCCTTCTTTCGTAACTTGTGCCAGAAAAATTTGGCAACCTTTCTTAATATATTTATGAGTTTTGGTGCACGATATAATGCTCAACTTAGACTTCTTCTCTTTGCCACTTCTATCACCTTGGACTATCAAAACTTCATCCCCATAGGGAATCCACACAATCTTCCCGTCACAAATGATCACCGCATGATGGTTCGCTAACCAATCCATGCCTATGATGACGTCGAAACTACCGAGTT
>BQNB010003620.1:46156-73024 GCA_026074375.1 Tanacetum coccineum
ATCACTGGCCATGAAAAAGTAACATGAGCGCTCACTACCATTTAAAGCACATAGCACATATAGCACATATTCCACATAATTCAGCGACAACAATCCTGCTACAACACTTAATGACAAATGAAAAATCAAAATCAATTAAGAAAACAATGAGCATCATGGAATTATTGCTCATCCGACGAAAAATAAAAATAAAAATTCCAATGTTTACGCACCGCGACTAACATAGTCGACTCGGTCCTACCGTATCGCCTCGAATTCTGGATGACTCAACTCATCAAGTCGAGGTAATTCGCAATTCGACAGCTCCTTTAACCCCACGAAAGGCAGCAGGATTGCACTTCATAAACCCAGCAAAAGTGCACTCACGAACAGCAGGTGCAGTGTCTTGACCCCTAACTGGCCCAGATCCACTAGCATAGTTCCTAACATTCACTTGCCTAGCCTGCTCAGCAGCAATAGCGACATCAACACTTTCCTTGATCATTCGGCGAATAGCAACTTGAGTCATAGGTGCAGACTTTGGAGGCATGATTCTGTCACGTCACACAGAAAACAATCTGGTAAGCATTCATAACATGATATTCTCATAACATGATATAATGACAAATCAACCACAACAATAGCCACACAACATCAAGTAGTAATCAAAAGATAGTCATTCATTTTTCATCACAAAGAGTTAATACACAGTTGCATTGTTTCATAAAATGATACAAATCGTTACAACCAATAGTACTAGTTCTACCAACTAAGGACTTAGTTTAGTGATTACACAACGAAATAAACTACAATTGAAACTAAACTACTACACATCAGGAGGAGATCCTCGTGGCTCAGACAAAGGACTCTTCTCATCCTCAATCAGAACATCAATAGCTTCATTCGGTCTTTCTTCAAACACAAATCCCCTACGAATCATCTCTTGATAGAACTCATGAGCTTGAACTCTAGTCCAATAGAGATCTCTCTCAACTTGTTCATTCTGCATACGAAGGAATGTGTTGCTCAACCTTGCTTTTTCAAGTTCATTCTTTAGTTTCTTACACTCAGCTTTTTCTTCTACATTCTCGAGCTTGTCAACTAACTTTTCCATTGCTGCAGTTCCTTGTTCCACACTAGAACGCACTTCATTTCCTAAATCCAAAATTAACTTACCATAAAACCTATCCTTTGCCTCTTTTTTCTTCTCGACCAATGCATGCGCCATTTCGCGACCACATAATCGTCTCAAAAAATTAACCATTCGACCAAAAAGGGAGTCAATATCCCGTCTCATAAAGCCAGGTAGCAATCTATCACCATCCTCTCGAGGAATAGTGGTAGTAGATGATTCACCTACCTCATAGACACTAACAGGAACAGTCTCATCCTCATGTTCAATTAGATTCTCAACATCAATATCATTATCAGGTTCAGACTCAGAAGCAGGCGGCAGAGGATTAAGAGGATTCACCTTTTCGTAAGGATATGTCGACTACGGCTCATTCTCATCTTCCTCAATGTCGATCTCCATATCATCTTCATCTTCTTGACGATCTTCTTCTTCTTTAAATTCGTCTTCTTCTGGGTCTTCGTCTTCATTTTCTAAGACAAGTTCGGGAACAACAGGAGCATCATCATGTTGATTCGGCTCAACAACGGGTACATCTGGATCATGATCGGGAGGAATCACATTCACCAATGATAATCTAGAAAATATCATATAATACTTACTTAATAGCGTATCACTTCTTATTATTATCATTCAATAGCATTCTGATAATAATACTATCATTAAAATAACGGTTCGCATCAAAGCGCAACAACAAAATTTTACAATCCGCGACCTTCTCAATTCGCATATATCTTAATTATATTTCAAACATATATAATAGTAGTTATCATATAATCACATGACATTTTATACATACAACACATTCACAAATGCACCAATACATAATATTGTATACATCCAACAAATGCATACATATCCATACTTAACCAATCACACATATAATACATACATAAATATACTTACACGTAACAATTAATAAATATACCTTACATGTAACCAATGGTAACGAGGTGTATCGGCGTGCGTGTAGAAGCGTCATAGTTTAGGTTTTTCAAAAGACTCGACCTAGTTCCTTACATTCTTAGACTCTTGACATACTTTGAAATCTAAAATGACTACAATCCGAGTTTTGAAAACAACCTAGTTCTCTATAACCTGGCTCTGATACCAATCTGTAACACCCGCCCCGAGAGGCATCGGATTGCGCAGCGGAAATTAGCAATTTGGTGTTACTAAATAGCATTTGTCACCGCGATAATAGAAAACAACTCAAATAAGACGTTTACCAAACATGTGTTCTAAAATTATTCAGAGTTAAAAGAGCGTTTAGGTCCCACAGAATCGTAACCACCGTCTATTACAAACCATGAAAAACATATTGTTTTCAAATAAAAGAAATTATTTTAAACACCACATGAGATATTATTTTTGAAAGACCGGAACACACAAGAAGTCTTTCCATAAAATCCATCACCACATGCACGACACCTCCACGCCATCGTTGCCTTCGGCCTTGGTTACCTGGGATAAAACATGTTTAAAACGTCGACAACAAAGTTGAGTGAAATTCATAGAGTTTAAATTAGTCAATAAGTAAAAACCTTTGAACACATTATTAGTTCTCGGGAAAACAAAGCAACAAATGCAATGTATAGAAACTTCTTTTCTTTCACGCAATAAGCTCATGACACTGAACGTTAACAAAACATATGGTATTTCATATGCTAAAAAGGTACCCCAAACATGATATTATTGTCATATACCTACTAATTTCTAATAACAAAATGTCCGTTTGACAGGGTGGTCACAGGGATTCAGACCCCGGACAGAGTTGTCAAACCTAATAGATCTATTTAATGCATTAGCGTTTACCTCACAACAAGGCAATTAACGGTTCATGAAATAAGAGACTTCGACAATAGCAACTTATGAGGAAACAACTCATAATCGGGTCCAGCATACCATAAAATCATATGTGTTCGATTTATAAAACAAACATGTATCCTCCTCACGGGTTTAAAAACATTTAAAAGAATTTAATGCGAGGCTATAAACTCACCTTAAGCAAATGATCCAATTCAATCAATCAATCAACAAGCGCAATAAACTTCACGTCTCGACCGCGACCTATATAGTACATATATAGCGGCACGTGACTAAAAGTATAACATATCATATATTGCATACTTGCATACACACACACACACACACACACACACACACACACACACACATATATATATATATTGTTACATCCGAGAATTTTTGAAATTTTAAATGACGATTTCAATCTTTGACTTTTAGGGTCTGGCTTGACTTATAAGAACGATCATCTAAATCACGTATTCACGACTCGGACTCTAAAGCAATTTGATGTGAAATGATATTAGAATCAAGAACGAGTACCGGCACAAAAATAATTAAATTTCATTTAATTATCACATTTTATTAAATAATAATATTTAATAAATTATTTAACATTTTATTCAGTGACGTTTGTTGAAGACGCAAATATTCGAGTAAAAGGATCATTTTACGGACAGGTTTATCAGAAATATACAAAATAAATAATAAACGTTTTAAATAAATTCTATAAAACGTTTACAAAAAAAATTAGTCGAGTGAATACTCATTTTCATTGGAAAAATGATTTGGAGAACAATGGCGCAAGTTTCGTGACTTGAATCATCCGATAAGTCGCTCAAACGAGTCCCGAACGACTATTGTACAAAATATTACTCAAAAGTTTCACTTTAGGTCCCTCAAGTAATATTTGCAGATTTAACCCTAAAGTATAATAGACTTGACATATTTATTTTATAACTTTATTATAATTATATAAATACAAAAGTTATACTTTTTTTTCTCATTTTTCATTATATAACAAAACACACACATCCCATTCTCTCTCTCTAAATCCGGCGGCCCGCCATCTTTTCCGGCGAAGTTTTCCGGCCACCGCCGCCGCCGCCATCTTTTCCGGCCAAACTCCGGCGAACCCAAAAGTTATAAAAGGTGTAGATCTACCCGATCTACTACCCTACGCGCCGCCACGCGCCTCAACCTCAACAACCACCACCACCCTCACCATGCCACCACTGCCACCACCCCATCACCCCTCTGCCACCGAGCACCCTACCACCATCATCATCACCATTATCCTCATCTCCTCGCCACCACCACCTCGCTGCCGCCACCACCAGACCACCTAGGGTGCGTCTGGTTCGTCATTACTAGCACCATGGGTGCGTTGGTTTTGTATTTCGCAGCAATGGGCTGCGTTTGGATTTGTTTTAGCACCGCTAAGGGTACGGTTGGTTTTTGTACCACCACAACAATAACAAAAAGGGTGCGTTAGGTTATGGCAGTCAATGGGGGGGGATGCGTTGGGTTTGTTTAAGCAAGATTAGGGTGCGTGTGGTTTTATAAACCACCAGCCGGGGGTGCGTTTGGGTTGTGTTTTCACCAAATAGGGTGCGTTGGGTTGTAGCATAAGCCCCACATAGGGTGCGTTTGGTTATTTAAAACGGGTTAGGGTGCGTTTGGCATTAAAGACAGCCCGCAAAGGGGCGTTTGGTTAAGGGTTTAACAGCCGAAAGGGGCTGTTTGGGTCCAAGGGTTTGTTTGGTTTGATAATCAGACACAAAAGGGTGCGTTTTGTTTTGCACCATAAATATATTAATTGTTTCATTTATTATCAATTTAATGTATATGTGATGAAATCTGTTTAAACTTGCGACGTCTAAGTAAAATGTGATATTAATATTTAAAACGGGATTGATAATAATGTATAAGCGATACTAGATATAGTTTAGACGAGTTTTGAAATAAAAATGGACTTTGGCGCATTTTGTAACGAATAATTGTGAGCAGAAAATAGAATATGGGATTCGGGGTTCGAGATTTTGAAAGGTCGGAGTTTTGTTTACAAAATATAACAAATTATATTTTTACGGACGTTTTGATATAAAACGGGACTTCTAACTCACAATAACGAAGAAACTGGAACGAAATCGAAATATACACTTTAGTAGAAAAATAGGTTATTTTTAATATATATTAAAAATGGCAGATTTATTAATTAAACGATTTGAGCACTTTCGAGTCCGTTTCAGCCTTCCGGCGAAACACGAAAGTTGTTCGTAATGACATTTTACTTTGCCGCGAGGCTTATCAGTTTTAAAATTAAGATATATCGGGTCAAAACTAAAGGTCAACGTAAAAGTCAACGGATATTGTAATTAATATTATTACATTATGAGTACGATTTTGGGTGATAAAATAAAGTCGGTTAATATATTATTTCAATTAATTATTTTTAAGACCATTGTTTGGTTTTAAAAACGGGAAGTCTAAAAATAGTAACTTTCTGTAAATATTCGAGATAAGCTATGATTGGACGAATAATAGTATATATACAAATAATATACTAAGGGTTAAGGTTTAAAGACGCGCAAGTGGATTTCTCATCACATGTATGTATGTATGTATACATATAAAAATATGTATGATTTCGTCATTTCGATGTACGCATTGTTGATCGTATTTAATACGTGTATTATAATCGAGCGACATAATTATAGGTCGTGGTCGAGATCGTTGCAGATTCGGTTGTGATATATTTGGATTATTTGATCGTGGTCTTTCATCGATGTGAGTTTATAGCCCCTCTGTTTTACTTGTTTTCATACGCTTTATAACTTTTGGGGTGAGAACATGCTTGTTGCTAAATTGTTTGCAAATTCAATTACAAGGTCGATTACATACGTGTTTACATGAATATTTACAAACTCATATTTACATGATTTGTTACAAACTCATTTACATATCTTACGATTTTGGATTAACATAAATTGCATGAACTGTTTATTACTCGAAGAGTAAGAAAATTATATTGATATACAAGTTTTGGGTGAAAACATACTTTGTTTTATAAATTGGACGCAAGTGAGTAAGCATTATATTGATTACGTATGTGCCTAAGTAGCGATAACCCATCTGAGCACACAGTATCATGAGCTGGTTAATTCCTGGTTTGGAAGCTCGAATGGTAGTAAATAGATCTATTTGGGATGACTTCCCTGTTCGGGTGAGTAGCGCTCACTGTGCCTGTTTGATGGACAATGGACGTAGACCATGTCGGATTTGGATGTTGTGGGTTACAACATCGGTTTAGGCAGAACTGCGAAATATTAAAGCAGTATATATATGTCGAGCTTCAGTGTCATGAGCTTAGTGCAACAGTAATCGAATTTTTGTGATATTTGCATGTGTTGCAATATCACGGGGAAATTCTTGCGGTCCTACCTTATACATATTATTTTAAGGAAATTGATAGGCACAAGGTGCCAGAGATACATTTTAGTGACATTAAAGTAGTCATGCATTATTTATAAATCTTTGGGATAAGATTGATACTTTTGGTGACATTAAATTAGTCATGCATTATTTATAAAATCTTTGGGATAAGATTTGGTACTTTTTGTGACATTAAATTGGTCATGCATTATTTATAAATCTTTGGGATAAGATTGACACTTTTGGTGACATAAAATGTGTTGTGCATATTTTATAAACGTTTTACATGGTACTGTGATGACACAGTGGGCAAATATATTCGTTTAAAACTTACATTCATATTTAAACTAACCTATGAACTCACCAACTTTATGTTGACCGTTCTAAGCATGTTTTTCTCAGGTAAATTATATGCTCGGATTATTTGAAGTGCATTGGAGTCTATACATTCAAGCTTTTCATTGTGATGCAATTATGGGACAAATGTATATTAAATTCATATTTTGATTAAGAAACAAGGCTACTTTTCTAACGACACATAAAGGTCGTTCTCTCATAGCTTGTGTTACTGTATTATGAAGTAACGCCCCAGGACACACCATTCCGCTGCAACACGAATTTTGGGGGTGTTACAGTAAACAACTGTTTGGTTATGCATTTTGCATATTTGACACTTGAGTTATTGTTTATGTACACTAATTCTGCAGAATTTGTCTGCCCATTGTTTCTGCATTTCACATATGGTGCTTCCACTCCTATGTGTTATGATGGTTGAGGGATTATCCTACACTCGAATAGCATAATAATTGCAAGCTTGCTTTACCTGTTGTGAATATGTATGTGTCTGTTTTAACAAAAGTCATTAATCTCTTATATGATTAGAAGACAAAGGGAATCTTGCAAACAAAAGTATGTTGGTTGGTAGTTCATAGAACATGGCAAAGATAATCAATGATTGTCGGATATCAGTTAGAGTCGTGTAATCACTTTCTAAAGGAAACTACTTGACTCTATTGCATGGGTTACATGAATATCTCCTTGAGATAAAACAAAATATTTGTTCTTGAATTAGACACAAATCAAGAACCCTTTCGCTTCTAAGTGTTTATATTTTTTTGTATGTATATCCATGCAAATGCTAATCTCTATTTATAGAGACGAAACTCTTAGTCAAAAGAGTTGTAACTCCTAGTCAAGAGGAGTTATGAGTTATGAGCATTAATCGGCACATTAATCTCGTAACCTCATTCATGAAAGCAATAGTGGTTACATGACCGATTAATTATGGTCTTTAAGTCAATCTTGTAACCGCCCATTAATAGTACCTGCTAATGAGTTCAGTTGTTTGTTGATGAGTACTAGTTGCTGACGAGTTTACTCTATGAATAGTAACACTCTGTGATGAGATAACTCCCTGAAGGATTGAACCTTGTGATGAGTTACTCTTTGATGAACATCATCATCACCTAACCACTAATCGAGTCAGGAAGGCTCGGTGACTTGATAGGTGTACACTCTGTATCTCCAAACCCATTTTCAAATATGACCCGATCCCACAATTGCACTAAATTTCCAACAAATTATCCCTCAATTAACCAGCAGAAGCAGGATAACGTACATCTACTTGAAAAGAATGTTTGTGGAGTCCTAAAACTAAGAGACGAATTTTCCACTAAATCAATTATATCCCAAAACCTTTTTTCCACACCAGATAACAAATTAGTAGTCATTAACTTTCTGTCACGTACTAAAATCAACATGCATGGTATAATTCATTGTGCATCTTTCGTATTTGTTAGTGGTCATTATGCATTTCTAAGTCCAGTCTTTTTGTTTTTTTACAAAGACTTGCAAGTCTACTGTACCCATGAAAAAGAAAACGTAAATGTTATAATTTATAAGAGACCATTACGTGCTAAAGCTAAAGCTAAATTATCAACTACACCATGTTCAACTTCTTCATTTTACCTGCACTCTTTTGTTTGCTCCTTATTTTCACCGCTACAACATCTGCGCAACCATTCAAAGCCACCGAACACTTCCTCCTCGACTGTGGTTCATCCTCCAACACCACTTCTGACCAGAAATGGGACGGAGATGAGCGCTCTGAATTTGTACCATCAAACATCACTAATACATCGTTTTCATCCACCCCCTTCTACCTAGATACTTCAGTTCCACATATTCCTTACTCTACTTCTCGAGTTTCTAACACTTCTACATTTACCTACACGTTTCTAGTCTCTGAAGGGCCAAAATTCCTACGCCTTTATTTCTATCCTGCCACATATTCTGGCCTCGACGCAAACCAATCTTTTTTCTCTATCATCCAATGGTTATTCTCTTTTAACAAACTTCAGTCCTTTCCTTACTGCCTCCTTTTTGGGTAAGACCCGGTCTGATGCAGGACTTGATAGTCTGTTGGTTCCCCACTTTGTCAAAGAATTTCTAATTTATGTAACTGATACCCAAATCCTACAAGTTACCTTTACACCCTCACCCAACTCATATGCATTCATTAACGGTATTGAAATTGTTTCAATGCCAGAAAATCTATATTTCAATGCTAAGAACATGAAATATGTCGGTCAAAATTCAGGACCCATTATTAATAACAACACCGCGCTTGAAAATGTTTACAGGCTAAACATGGGTGGGGGACAAATACCCGGTAATGATGATACTGGTATGTGCCGGTCATGGGATCAAGATGATAGCTACATATATGGATCAACTATACTGTAGAGACTCCCAACTATACCGCGCCTGAGGTAATTTATCAAACACAAAGAAGTATGGGCAATCAGTCTGAGCTTTACAATCTGACATGGATACTTCCAGTTGATTCCGGGTTTTATTACATGCTCAGGCTTGTTGGTCTCTTATCTCTCTATGAACAATTGAATAAAAATATACTAAGTTTATTGATAAAGCAATCGTTAGTTTACAAACTTGGTTTACACGAGGTATTTATACTTTTCTAACAGACACATACGAACCATTGTGTCCCTTTAACAAATAACTACCAAATAACTTAACTTACTAACAAACTATAACTACTTCAACGCTAAGTCGTTATCAACTAACTAACTAACACAACGCCCCTTTGGGCTTTGCGTTATACACATGTACATAAAACTAAATATTCTTGTACCTACCATGAATTAATACATTAGTATCCAATAACTCCCCCCCATAATAATTATTAATCCATGCCTTTGATATCTTCAAGCTTTATTATCTTTATCTTGGACAGATTGCAGCAAGTCTTGCTCTTTAAACTTTGGCTTGTTTCCACTTCTTTTGTCTTGATCTTCAATACTAAATATGTCTTGAATTTTCTCCTTGATCGGTCTTCAATCTTCTTGTCTTTAATCTCTATCCCTTGGATCATCTTTGTCATCTTTTCTCATTTGTATTGTTTACGTATTCTTGAATCTCCAACACACATTTCTAGTATCACGACTTACTGATTCAACTTTCCTTTCTTTTCTCATCTGCTTTCCTTCTGAAATCTGAAGGCGTCCTCTCGATGTTTCTGCATTCGCCATTGTCAACTCTTCTTCTCTAGGAGTTATCTATCTGATAATAACTCCAGGGTTTTCTTATCTCAATTGTTCTTTTTCTGATTTAACACATTCATCTTGATTGCGATGTGCAAAATTCCTCTCAACTTCTTAAGGTTCCTAACTCTCTCTGCATTTGTTTCCTCAAATGCCATTTCTCTAATTCTTATTTCTTCTCAAACATCTTGTTTTTTTTCCATCACTAATTCTTGAAGCATGTCATACCTTCACAAAACTCTAATTTACTTTCAATTCATTCTATTCTGACCTCATGTCTTCTGACTTCTCTTTTGGAATTTCACCTTACTCAATGACAATTTCATTTCTTCTCTTCTCTTCTTTTAAGGATGTTATCTCCTTTTCATCCTTACTAGTAACCATCAATAGCGCTGGTTCGTCATCTTCGAACACAAGGTTTGCTTTTTCTTCTCTACAGTCTGGTTTTGGACAATTTGCAGCATAGTGTCCAAACTCATGACAATTATAACATTCTATTTCCACTAATGTCCTATATGGTAGTTTTGATCCCAGGGTTTCTCCTTCTTCTATCATAACTATCTTTATTCTTACTATCTCTTGCGAATCTTCCTTGGCCTCTTCCTCGTGTCTGATTGCCACCTCCTCGTCTATCATTTCCATAGTTGCGTTCATAATTTCTGTCATTCCCTTGACGTGTGAACAACAAACTCTCACGTATTATCTTCCTCACTTCCTTTCTAAACTTAAGCTTTCTTCATAAGTCTTAAGATTCCCGATAGATTTCCTCCCAACATTAACAGTCTAAAAATTCCAACATCAATTTCAATGGTGCTACAACTTTGCACAACTCATCTGGCACTGCATTAAGTATTTTCCGTACTTTTGAATGTTCATGCAAACGACAATGCCACCGTAGCGGCCTTGTTAATAATACTCATCAACTACCGGCAAATCAATCAATTGTTTCATCTTCTACTTACGAGACCTTTTCAAATACTGATTTTAAAGTTTTTGCAGTGTGCTTGTTGGATCATCTTCTGTCCCAATGAATCTGGACTTTTAGAGATCCCCAAATTTCTTTTGCTGTTTCACATCCCGCAACTTGCATTTGTAAATCTTCTGGTAACCCTTGAAATAGGTATGCTGACGCCGAACTATCCTTTTTCACATCAATCTCTTTTGATGTACTTGTTCCTTCTACTAAATCCCATACTCCATTTGCCATTAATAATATGCTTCATTCATAATGCCCATTATGTATACGTTCGTATTGTTTAGAACAGGGGCATTGATCTGATGGTAAACGATGTGGCAAAACAATCTTTGTTTTCGTTTTATCTCCCGAGCATATCTTTCGAATTTGGTTTTTACTTCTAAAACCAATATAATTCGTAAATAACATTCGAACTTAAAACATGGGCAACCATACAAAGCCACCGAACACTTCCTCCTCGACTGTGGTTCATCCAACACCGCTACCATTTCTGACCAGAAATGGGACGGAGATGAGCGTTCTGAATATGTACCATCAAATATCACCAGGACTTCGTTTGCGTCCACCCCCGATTATCTAGATACTTCAGTTCCACGTATTCCTTACTCCGCTGCTCGAGTTTTTAACACTTGTACATTTACCTACACGTTTCCAGTATCTGAAGGGCCAAAATTCCTCCGTCTCTATTTCTACCCTGCCACCTATTCCGGTCTCAGTGCAAACCAATCTTTCTTCTCTGTATCATCCAATGGTTACTCTCTTTTAACAAACTTCAGTCCTTTCCTTACGGCCTCCTTTTTGGGTAAGACCCGGTCTGATGCTGGACATGATAGTCCCTCAGTTCCTCACTTTGTCAAAGAATTTCTAATTTATGTAACCGATACCCAAATCTTACAAGTTACCTTTAAACCCTCACCCAACTCATATGCATTCATTAATGGTATTGAAGTTGTTTCAATGCCACAAAATCTATATTTTAATGCTACTCAACCGAAACCTGTTGGGATGATTACAGGACCCATTATTAGTAACAAAATTGCACTTGAAACTGTTTACAGGCTAAATGTGGGAGGGGGACAAATATCAGGTATCAATGATACTGGTATGTACCGGCCATGGGGTCAAGATAATATATACATATACGGAGCAGCAACTGGGGAGACGCAAGTTTATGAGAATCCCATCACGTACACTATAGAGACTCCAAACTATACGGCACCTGAGCTAATTTATCAAACACAAAGGAGTATGGGCCCACTGGCTAAGAGGTACAACCTGACATGGATACTTCCAGTTGATTCTGGATTTTATTACATGATCAGGCTTCATTTTTGCAATATTATACGGCAATACTCAAAAAGAAATGATGTGATTTTCATGATATTTATTAATAATCAAACTGCTGAGGAGGAGGCTGATTTGTTCTACTGGACTAAAGGTAGTGGGTATCCTGTGTTCAAGGATTACGTTTTGTTTGTCAACAATCCAGATGGCCACCGAAGCAAGCAGGATTTGTGGCTCGCAATGCATCCAAGCAAATTATCTTATGGATATCTTGATGGTTATTTGAATGGGTTGGAAGCCTTCAAGTTGAGCATAAACGGGAATCTTTCTAGCCCAAACCCGGAACTAAGAAATTCTGTGCACCAACCGCCAAGCCTGGTGTCTCCCATAAAAGAGAATAAGAAGAACAATCCGCACTATGTCATGATCATTGGAGGTGTCGGCGGAGGTTTAGTCTTGTTGTCTGTTTTACTTTGTATAGTTTTACGTCAGCGAAAGAGAGTAAATCACCATAGTACGACCAACCAAAAGCCATCAAGGGGTTCAACCCCTAGTGATTCGTCACTGCCATCAGACCGTTCTCGTCGTTTTACACTCACAGAAGTGAAAACTGCAACCAACAACTTTAACGACAGTTGTGTTATTGGCAATGGAGGGTTTGGTAAGGTATACAAAGGGTACGTAGATAACGCTGCAACGACTGTAGCAATCAAACGGCTCAACCCATCATCAAGCCAAGGTTTTCATGAATTCCATACAGAAATAGAGATGTTGTCTAAACTACGTCACGTTCATCTTGTGTCCTTGATTGGATACTGCAATGAAAATGGTGAGATGATGCTGGTGTATGACTACATGACTCACGGGACCCTACGGGAACATCTCTACAAGACAAACAACCCTCTTTTATCATGGGAAACACGTCTCACTATTTGCATTGGCGCGGCCAAAGGGTTGCTTTATCTCCATACGGGTGCAAAATGAACAATAATCCACCGAGACGTCAAATCCACAAATATCTTACTGGATGAGAATTGGGTTGCTAAAGTATCTGATTTCGGTTTGTCAAAGGTAGTCTCAAGAGATCCGTTACATAAACATGTTAACACAATGGTGAAGGGTAGTATAGGGTATATTGATCCTGAATATTGCTGAAATAAGAAAGTCACAGAAAAGTCTGATGTGTACTCATTTGGGGTGGTTCTGTTTGAAGTGCTGTGCGCAAGACCTGCTATTGTTCCATGGGAACAAGACGAACAAGTGAATTTGGCAGAATGGGGCAAGACTTGCTATCGAAGGGGAACGCTACTTGAAATTATTGATGAAAAAATAAGTGACCAAATTGCACCAGGGTGTTTAAGGAAGTTTGGTGAGGTAGCGAATAGCTGTTTACATCAAGAAGGTTGTGAACGACCAGCTATGGACGAGGTAGTTTGGGGCCTAGAGTTTGCATTGGAGCTTCAAAAGTGTTCCCAGAAAATTGGACGAAATGTTAGCGACACAATGTCAGAAAATCAAGAAGTTTCATTTCTTATGAAAGAAGAAGTTAGCACAATGAACGACAATAAGATAGAAAACAAAGGAAATGTTGCAGAAAAAAGTGTCACTCAATGAATCAGCAGGCGAGGCTAATGTAAATAACTACATATGCATGAAAGGAATGCTTGTGGAGTCCTAAAATATGTATTGTAATATAAAGTTGAATCATAGGTTACCTCCATTTCAATAGTTGAACACGAGATATTTCTTTTCTTTTAATAGTATCAGTTGTTTTCATCCGTATTAAATGGGATATATAATGTTTTGAATATATTTGTGATCTACTGTAGAGAAAAATGATAAGAAAAAAATATAACAAAGGTCATATATATGTGACAATGCAAGGAATACAAACAAAACAACTTTCTTGGCAAATTTAGAGGTGAGTAGCGAATTTAGCAAGAAAGTTAACCAATTTCCCATGTCATTGCCAATGGGTTGGTAATCCGTATCAAACTGGTAAAAAATTCACAACTTCAGTTGTTTCCGTTGGATTAGCGTATCTGTGTAGTAGTATATGGATAAACCGGCCCCTAGTTTGAGATCAGTTTACAACTCAAACAAGATATATTAGGCAAGTACTCTATAAGTTTAGAGTCTTCCATCCTTAATCTGATGATATAGTTGATTGTATTATTGGACTTTGCCAAAACTACCCTTGTTGGCAATATAGTTCATCAATTATCACTAGATATGCCTTAGTATCAAGGTTGTTTCCAACCACAGCTTTTTGGTTAAGTCTCTTTTAACTTATCGATTCACTATCTATAATCATGGTCCACCAATCCTAATCAACTATCTAGAAAGCACCATCCAATTCACTAACCGAAAATGTACAAAGGAAGAAGCTTCACTACTACTAGAATAGCCATCTTGTCATTATCACTCATCTTCTTGATGATCATCATCAACATAAAAGATTGTGACGGGTCCGTTGAAGCGTGCAGGACGGAGGAGTGCAGCCAGATGGTTTTCATGGAACAAGAGCAAGACGAGTATGATGGATACAAAAGAACATAGGCGGATTCTAGTGACAACATATTCTAATGGTCTAAGGAGTAACAATGGTGGTAACTATCTCGTTTATAAGGGTCTATTAATCAAGCTTGCGGAAATGACTGCGCTGGAAGGATGGCATCACAACAATTATTCATGAAGGAGATGAGGGAAATCTGTGGGTGTTAAAAGCTTTGGATATGATGATTATGTAATATATGATATTTTTTCTTTTGTTTTAAAAAATTTGTATTTATATGCTCTATAGTCTATTACACCACTTATTTGCAATTAAGGATGCAAAAATCGCTAATTGGTAGTCAGATAGTTGACCTCCTTCTAGCTTGTAATCGGTCTCGGCGGGATTAATCAGTGATTAATTGGATTGGCATTTCCGGCAAGTTTTTGGTATTTCCAGTGAGTTTCGGGTATTTCCGGCAAGATATAAACAGCTCCTATAAGTGATTAAAACAAGTTTACGGCGAGTTTTTGGTATTTCCGGCAAGATTTGCATGTTTTCGGCAAGTTTGACCACCATTAATCGTCGTTGACCACGGTTGACCAATTTGTTCGATCGATTTACCCAAATAGGAAAGGTTGGTGGCTCAATAGCGCATAGACAACGATTAATCGGAGTTATAAGCTTTTTTTGCACTGTTGGCAATATATGTGCCATGCATCAAGCTGCTATAACATTGACTCATTTGACATTTGTTCTTATGTATTGACTTTTTGGCTATCTTTGTAGATGATAAAGGAAACGGACTTTTCTTTTTGCCTATCTTTGTAGATGACAAAGGAGAGACTTTTGAAAGGTTAGTGTACAAAAATGCATTTTTCTGCTATTTGACCCATTTGACACTTGTTCTTTTTTTTGGTAAATGTATTGACTTTTTGCTGTCTTTATAGATGAGAAAGGAAAGCTAACAAAGATGATATTTAAAAGAGGATACAAAATATAGAAGAAGTTTTTTTCGTGAGTTGAGTATGCAAAACGTGCATATATGTGTGTATAAAAACATGTATAATAAAGATATATAAATGACGCATATAAAAAACGAGTATAAAAACGTGTATAAAATGAGTGTATAAAAACGCACATAATTTTGTGTGTATAAAAACGTGCATAAAATGTGTGTATAAAAACGTGTGTAAAAACGTGTATAAAACGTGTATGAAAATGTTTATAAAAACGTGTATAAAAATGATTGTATAAAAACGTGTGTATAAAAACGTGTATAAAAAAGTGTATATAAAACAATGTATAAAAACTAAAATAAAGTGTGTATAAAAACCCGTATACATTTTTAAAAATAGTTAGAATTTTTTTTTAAGAAAATCAAAATTTACATTACTTACAAACCGCCGTTAATATAAAGGACTAACGGTGCAAAAGTTCAAGCAATTAGTCTTTTTTATACACTAACATGCGTTTGCTTTTATAAATATACATTAAGTTAAATAATTATCCAAAAAAGTTTGATAGCTATTTGTTAAAGTCATAGTACAATTATTTACTATCAAAAAAATTATGAGTGTTTGGTTTAAGACTTCAAGATCTTTAATATTTAGTATAGTACTGTAATAGTCTAAGTAAGAGTAGCACACTTTGGCCAATGAGCGAATTTATCACCAAATGACATCAGCCAACAATTATTTATCTCAAACACAAAATATCAGCCCATCGTCCGTCCAAAACTATTACTTCTACATAAAACTAATATATTTACTCTGCCGTTCAAAAAAAAAAAAAAAAAAAAAAAAAAAAACTAATATATTTACTCATAACCGTAAACCTAACTTCATCTCACAACTTCTATCTCATTACCCTTCATCAATACCGCAAACTCAATTTTTTTTTCTTTCTCTTGAAATTCTAACGTTTTTCTTGAATCAATCGCAAACACAAATTTGCATTGATTTCATAGCAAGTTATATGAACCAACCATAATCCCATATCAAAAAATACGAACCACAATCCCATATCAAAAAATACGAACCACATATTCCTTGTAATGTAATTAATGCTAGACGAGTAATATTACCACAATAAAAATCAACATGGATTTTAAATTTAGAAGATATAATTAATGCTAGACACTAGTTCCTTGGAATCAATAATATCATTACATTTTCGTTAATAAATCCGTTGTTAATTTTGTTAGTAATACACAAATTTAGCAACAAAATATGGTCGTTGGTAAATTCTGCAATGCTAATTGCACTTTTTCTAGAATAGTGACGACAATAGTTGATATTTTCTCTTGGAGAGTTGCGAACTATCGGCTTCTACTCGCATCAGTTGACTCTAGTCACAAGTTGCAACCCGATGTGTGCCATGAGCCATGTCGAGCAAGAGAAGATTGTTATTTTTGTGACTTGCAAAGTAGCTTCTTCAGTACACAATTAATACAGTAGCTTGTTGTTCCCTTGATTATTTGGTGTGATTGCAATGACACCACTTTGATTAACGACGACAATACAAGTAAATAATTAACGGCCAAAGCGTTTAACTTGTTCTTATTCACATTATTATACACAGTGATAAACTGAATTAAAGCATCACGTACAATTAAGAACCAACCATCCATAACAATACATACATGAGAAATAAATTGAAGAGGTCTAGAACCGGCCATCACCGTGCCCTTGTAAATTACTTGCATGATCTGTCGAATAGTGTGCATTTCCGATTAGCAGGATCGTATTTACCTGCACAGCTAGTACCGCGACATCCCTGTTTACCCTTTTCTAGAGAGTTAAGAGAGATATGGTCATTTTTCCCCACCAGAATTCGCCTATGTGCTTCTGTATCCATCATAAACTCTTCTTCTTCTTCCACATGAACCAACTCGCATTCTGCCGCGGTACTGCCATTGCATGCTGTCATTGAACCGTCAGAGTCTTTGATCATCATGAGAACCACTATCGTTGTTGAAACGATAAGAGTGAAGCGGATTATTGGGCTAGTTCCTCCTCTAAACATTTTTTTTTGTGTGTGTGTGTGTGTGATCAGTTAGTACTCTGTCGTTGCTTATAAAGAATAATTGCTGTGATGGCTAAAGGCAATAATTGAGGCACGTTAACTTTGGTATGTTGTGTCTAGTGGACATATGTGTTAAATGATGATTCGTTTTCGTATAAAGTATTTTCTACCAACGATTTAAAATCATATTCAAACAATAATTATCAAACATTCTTCGGGGATTTATCTATCGAGTCATTACCTAATGTAATAAAAATCGATACACAATGATCAAATAAACTTTTGAAAACAAGTCATGATACATCAAATAAATTTTTCAAAACCAATATTTTTAACAAGGAATTAAGTTTTAATATTTTGACTTGTAATTATCTTATCAATAGGATGCTAATAAATCTTATTAAGAATTTATATGTGTCATTTGGCATCCCGTTCGACCCCAAGTTGTTTTATAAGGATGGGATTAAATTAGGTCAAGTCTAACTTAAAGACTTTTCTGTAAACAAAAGTGCTTGCCGGGAGACAACCCGCATTGTTTTTTAATTTTTATCGAGTATGTCTTCCCAGATAACCGATACGACGTGTCCGCTCCACACCATACGACGTATTGAATGTCTAGACGTTATCAGTCTTTAATTTTTTGCATTTAAAACATTATTGTCAGTTCTGTCTATACGGCATATTCATTATAAAATTCAGACGCATATAAACACACATTCTTGTTCATATACTCAAAATGGAGAATCATGCCGAGCAAATATCAGGGCAGTTTCTCGTTCTAATTATTTTATTTCCCATTTTTAACTATTATGTTTATACAACGAGGGCGTTGTAAAATTTAAGTGGGGGATGAGAATTAGAATGCTACTTGTCCTATTTTTCACATTAATATGCTAAAATTATGCTTAAATGTTTAAAAAAAATTGAGCATACCTTTGTGAAATTACTAGTTACTTAACCTGCACACATAACCCTTATTAGATATTGTGAGGATTCAGCCTTACTCGTTTCCAAATGTTTACCTAAAATTCCACAAAAATATGAGTGTGTCAGTGATTTTGTAGACTTTAGAACTTGGCTTGGTATATCTATTCGAGACCACAATAATGAGTACTACGGATTTAGATGGAGTAACTTGTTTAAATTGGTAAATTTCTAGGATTACACACAAAAAGCCTGTATATGTTGTGTTATTAACTAGCCATACCGGTTAGTTAACCTCCGCATAAACCATTTGTTTACTCTCATTTTAAGAGTAAGATTCCCCTAGAAAAACGTGTTTAACCATTCCTGTTTTCACCAACTACTTGTTTCGTTAAACCTTTACACCTTAGTCTACCCTGTCAGATTAAGTCCATTTATTAGTTGCTAGTTGTTTTAGTGTAAATTATGTATTTCATGTGTCTTGTGTCATTTTCTATCTTTGATATGGTCGGTAAAATTACACAATGCAATTAAGCACGTGTTGATTTTTCACCCATGGTTAGGTCGGGAAATTGCACAATGCAATGGAATGTAAAAGTAGTTAAACTCATGTATTTTTACTACTTTCACAATTATTGGTACATCCGAGTACAAAGAACTAAGAATTATTGAAGAAATTATCCGGAGTTATTATGATCGTGAAGATGGTGAAATTACCCCGAGATTCGTAGTGTATTGTTTATGATTAAAAAAATGGAAAAATTAGAAAATCACAAAAAAAAGAGGAAATGATGAAGATAGTCGGTTCGTTAAAGCTTAAACGGATGGTATAATTTGAAGGTTCGATTATTCGTTGATACGTGCTATAAATGAACAATGTAAAGTTTTATATAAAGTGGTAGATATCGCCACTTGATTTTGTAAAAGTATGTATAGTATGGATGATTGGGAGTTGACCGTTATGGGAACGCCAACTAAGGGTTGTTTTCATTTATCTTTGATCAAGATGTTTATCGAGTCTGGTTCGTGTCTAGTTAAACATAGAGTAGTCCATGATTTGTGTCTTTATCATTGGTTCGGTCGAGAAAGTATCTAGCAACTTGTACCTTAAGTGTTTGGACTTAATCTATTTGTTTTGTATATTTTATTTAACAACAATTATTTCCCTTTCCTAATCTATAACCCTTAGGTTTTATTCGAATGAGGATGCGAGCAATCACATATGTCTATTCCGTCGTTACGGCTATGTATGTGTGATTTTGTCCGCCTTGTTGGTTTATTACTTTTTGGTGAAAAGATGAGAAGATCCATACCCTATATCACTTTTCGTCCTAACCCTTAGTTTTACTCGAGTGAGGGAATTGAATGCAATCATGTATGTCTATTCCATCTTTATGGATGTGTATATGTGGTTTGTCGCCCTTGTTGGTTTACGACTTTTGGTAAAGACTACTAGTCCTATTCTTTAGCTTATTCGAATTAAGGTTCGAATGCAGTCATATGTGTCTATCCCATCATTATGGGTGTGTATGTATGATTTTGTCACCTTTTCTAGAAAATTGGTATCGATAGAGATTAGAAAGAGTGATCAAACCCTTTTAAGCATTTTTAAACCCAATTTACCTTTATAAACTTGTTACTCCTTAGCTTTAGTGGTGGAGATGTGTATCCTTGCCAAGCCTGTAATAGAATACTCATCACGATTGACCAGTTGAGTGAATTAGTTAAATGTTACAACATAGACTAGTTGAGCGAATTGAGAGTTTTCCTATTTCGTGAGGTGTTTGGTTGTGTACTAGTAATTCAACAGATAAATGCTTAAAGGAAAAATCCTTTGGGATACATTTTCTTAAATTTCTAAAGTCTACTTGGGGACAAGTAGAATTCAAGTGGAGGGATATTTGATGACATCAAATAACGTCATATTTATAGCATCATTTATCCCATGAAATTTACCCATTTTCATATGATTATTGCAAGAATTGATACATAATCGTTTATATTTGAGATTTGCAGTAGTTATGGAGTACTTTGTGAAGATTAGCTAAAAGGAATGCATTTTGGAGCTAAAACGAAGAAATCTAAAGAAACGGATCTGACATTCTCTACGCCGTGTCCATCAAGGAAGATACGGCATATCTGTGCCTGCACTTTACAAGAAACCATGAAGATCTATACACCGTATCCAATATATAGTATACGAAGATCCTGGAAGATATCGAATGTGGTCCGTACTCCAAGAAACTTCCAATACGCCATATTTATCTCAACCAATACGGCGCATCGACCCAATTCCAGACACTATAAATAGAAGACCTAAAAATGAGTTTTAGGTGTGCTTGATCATATTTTCGATACCTTAACCATAAAGGTCGATTTTCAGAAGATAAAAAGAGCAGAAGAGGTCAAGCAAAGCTATTAACTCCATAGGAAACACCTTGTAATCTCCTATTCTCTTATAATCATTTGATTTTTGGTATCATTCGTTTAACTCGGTTAGTTTACCTTGGTTGATTGATTATTCTTGTATTGATTACAATGACTAAGGGCTAATACCCTTGGGTATTAGCCATGATTATGAAGATTTAAATGTTTGGTTTGTTTATATCGATTGCTTAATTTATCGTTGATCGTCGTTTATGTTTATCAATTCATACTTGTTTATGTGCTTTTGTATGCGACCTATCATTCAACTGGATCTAGTGATACCGACCAAGTTAGCTAGATGCCGGGATGGCTCTCCATATAGTGATTTATATATCTAGAATAATAGGATCACAATTAATGACCTATCTTTACCAATCGCTTAAGGGAATAAGTTATTCTAGCAGGTGATCTAGTATAGCGTTCTTCTTCCTTTGGTAAAGATTTGATCAGTAGACTACTAGAATATAAATTGGCGTTAAGCAATAAATGGGTAAAGTCCTGATGGGCTAGGGTTTAATAAGATCACCATTATAAATCTCCTAAGATAGATTATAATCAGCGAATAGGATGCTTTATGCGGATGCGTTTAATTGTGACATAATTCTACGTGTCTAGGTTTTAGGAAGAAGTCGTGCCTAAATCTTGGAAAGATATGCCGCCTCAAAATAGGCACTCATTGCACTAAATAAACAAACTTGCATTTTAATTGGATTAATCATGGTTAATACAATTTTGTTATATTTGGGTAGACCGCTCTTCTATCTTTTGATTATCTGCTTGGGTGTGTTATTGTGTTTTAAATTTATCTAAGTCACCAACAAACCTGTGCCAATCTCTCAGACTGAAACTCCCCTTTATCCGTTAGAACTAGGTTTAGCATAGGTTTAACATAGGTTAGAATTAACATAGTTTAAATGAACTTAATTTAGTTAACCAAAATATTGATAAAATAAAAGATTAACGCTCTCTCTCTTAGTGATCGACACCCTACTTACCAACGAATCTACATCTGATCGGGTACACTGCCCGTTAATGTGTTGTTTTACGTAAATTCGGCAAAATATAAATGTAAAACTTGATAACTAAAATAACTACCTACTCAACGACACAATCAGTGGACTATAAACCAAATAAAACTTCGCTCCACCGATATGCACTAAGCTCGACGCTCACTACGAAGAGCTACTCCCTACAGTATTCTGCCCCATAAACCACCTACAAAGACCTTTCACTCGACTCACCACTAAGACCACTAAGACTTCCCCTTTGGAAGTATACCTAAACCTCTCAAACGGCGAGTTACATGGGTGAGTTAACTCAGGATTTTGGGCGAGTTATAAGCAGTTTTGGGCAAGTTAGAGGTAGTTTTGAAATTCAGGCAAGTTAAAAAGGTTTTTTCTGACGAGTTAAAGTCTTTGATTCCAGGCGAGTTAACTCACAATCCAGGCGAGTTAACATAGCAATTTCAGGCCACTTAAGGCATCTGTTTCAGGTGAGATAAATGTCAAGTTTTAGGCGAGTTGCTAGGACTTTAGGCGACTTAAGAAGCTGAAATGGAAACTTAACTTTATTTGATAATGGAAACTTAAGGTTTCAAAATGGAGATTTACATTTCAAGCACATGCGACTTAAGTGTATGCAATGGTGAGTTAAGTTTCTTAACATTGACGAGTTAAAGTTCTAGGGTTCATGGTTTGATTAAAACCCTAGAATTGAAACTTAGATACATTGAAATGAAAAGTTAAAAGGCGAGTTAGGGTTTCAAAACATAAGGCAACATAGGTTTGCTTATATGTCGTGATTGATTTCGAGCAAAAATTCCTAAACCCTAACAGGTTATTCATCATGTTCCAATTTCAATAAACACAAAACGAAGAATACATTATACCTTAAACCTAAACCATGAACAAAACAAACACAGTACATATCACTTAAAACGCTCCTTAATAAGATTCACTCAAATGTCAAGGCTAGTGTTTGGATAAATGATTATCAAGTGACTACAAGGTTGATTTGGTATTACTTATTTGAGATTGAAGTGGGATTTCACAAAGGCGTGTACTTATTTCATTATCATGCCTTCCTTCTACTTTTCTGACTGTTTCACCCTCTAACGAATATGACTTGCTTGAACTTCAAAGGTTTAGATTATGAACTTGATCTATTTAGCTATAACCGATGTAAGGAGTTTCATTGTAGTACTCACAGTGTATAGCAATCACTTAAAGGAGATAGGTTGTAGTGCTTAGTGTTATACGTAAGATGCAGATATAAGGAGTTTCATTGTAGTACTTACAGTCAGGGATTTGTTTGTGTTTTTATGTGTTTTGAATACGTGTTTCGTTTTATATTGTTTGTGCTTAATTTGGATTGCGAAAAAAATCACCAAAAATCGTTAGTTGAATCCAACCGCCCGGCTGGAACCACCAACCGAACGGTTGGAACCCAAAAAATCCACCTGTAACTCAATCCAGCCGATCGGTTTGGCTCCCAAACTGACCGGTTGGATCATTTTGATAAAAAAAAATATTTGTCACAATTCCCGTTTTACCTTTTTTACCTCAGTTCGAGCCATACCCAAAACCATTCCTAGTTGTGTTTTGAACTTGTATGAACACCCGTTCATCGGGAGAAGAACCAACTAGCCGCTTTTTGTCCGATCGCGAAAGACCCGAAACAAAGCCCATCCAACGGCCGGATTGCAACCTTTTCTGCCAATTTCGTATTTTTATCCATCACGGTTTGATCCTTAACCACACGGCTAGACTGATTTGGTATAATTTTCAGTTTCGTTTTGTGTTCGTCTATCTTTTTGTCCTAGTTTATGTCTTGTATTAACTTATTTTTTATTTCTTTACGTCATATGAAAAAATACAAAAAGTTTTTTCACTTTATTTGTTTTTAACGTTTTTCATTTAGTTTTTCTTTTCATTTTCTATGACGTTATGCAAATCGCTCCGGGTTTGTATAAACACATGTTATTTGGGTAAACAACTTGTTAGTCTATTCTACGAGTTTAAACGCAAAATCAAAAAGAGGAATCATAAACCCGAAAAGACACCAAACCTACTCCTCGAAAGGGAATCACCTAAACCTTACACCAAATGACCGTTTGTCGAGGAACTTTTTGTCATTACATCAAAGATCAACATTTTCGAGGAAAAAGTCGAAACTTTACCCGATTCCCCACCCATAACCGTCATTGATCACGGTGACCAACTCATGTGGTCAAGCACAAGGATCGTTGCACCAATGCCTAGTTTCGCTATTGTTCAGCTCTCTCTTACAAACAATTTTCATATCAAAGGTACCTACATGCAAATGATTCGGGTGAATCAATATGGAATAATCTGGTCTGATCATCACTAATACGTAGCCGATTTTCTTGAGATTTGTAACCTTTTCCAATATGGTGAAAAAAAGAGGAAGCGGTTAAATTGAGGACTTTTCCTTTCTCGCTATCTGGAGAAGCTAAGATTTGGTTGAACGAATTAAATGAAGGAACGATTTCTACGTGGCATGAACTTAGATAAGCTTTTGTTAGCCGATTATTTTCACTCGCAAAGTTTAAACTTTTGTTGACTCTTGGCTTCTAATGAAAGAAATGTTTCGCACTTGTTTCGGACATGGTCTAACCAAAGGAATGATAATTCAAGTATTCTATCATGGTTTAGACGATCCAACTCAAGGAATTCTCGATGTTGGAGGAATCTTCATCTTCAAAACGCCTAACGAAGCTTTCAAAATGCTCGAGGACAATGTCATATTCAAACTCGATTTCTCAAAGAGTCCCCAAAAAAGCCCAAACCGAAACCATTGCTTCCATCAGTGGAAGTAACATCAATTCCAATCACGCCATTTTGATGGAGAAATTTGAAGCTCTCGCTATAAAAATCGATGTCGAATTCATGAAGATAACAGGAGAACTAAAAGAGGTGCGAAACGATTGTAGGAATGATGATGGACACCACGCTTTAGATTACTACATGAAGGATGACATGCCGATGTGTGATCCCATGGAAGCGAATTACGTCCAAGGATATCATGACCGAAATTCTAGAAACTCGCACTCCTACCCAAACCATAACCTAACCCGTCACTATCCTCAATCCCGACCATAAAATAAAACGCCACATCCATCACAATATTTCAAACCACCCAAACCCTCAATGGAGGAGATGATGAGAAAGTGGATGGCTAGTTAGGTTGTAGCCAATGAGGATATGAAAAATTAGGTGGTTGAATTGGAACGACAAATCAATCAAGGATTAAGGAACCACCAAGCGATGATCCAGAACTTAGAGATGCAGTTTTAGTATCTAGAAAAGAAACTCCAGCGTACAAAATCTCTTCCTCATACCACAAAACCCAAGTCTAGACGAGAAGTTATGGAAGGAGTACGTAAACCACCCTCAATCCGAAACGAGAATGATAAGGGTGATGTTGAAGCTATCGAGGAGGACGAGACTAAGCCGATTCTAACCATGCCAAACCCGAACCTAATCTTGACTAGTTCACCAACCGTGTCTCCTTTTCTCAAGGATTACACAGCGCATATCTCGTACGCTTAAATTTTAACGAAATAGAAGATGGTCAAACATGATGAAATGTTGAATCATGTTGGTGACAAAGAGTTCAATAAAATTGTTGGCGTTGGAATTGGAATATTGAAAGAAAAGGAGATTAAGAAAGATGACAATGGTGTGTCAAAGGAACACAATAAAGAGTGGAAGCTGAATGAAAAACCGGTTCCTCATAAAGAAAACGTTTATCACTATCTATGGCACCCAACTGAAATTCCCCATATGAATTGTATCATCAAAGAATCTTAAAACCAGGGGAAGAGTCTAGCTAATGTCTCAAAAATAAATTAAGTGCTTCTCGGGAGGCAACTCGGGCTTTTAATTGTTTGTTTGTTTTATTTTCTATATCAAATAAACATGTACACTCGTTTACATAAAATACTTTTCAACTTTAAAAATCTTAAGTATGGGGGCGTTACATGCTCGTAATGTTTAATAGATTATTATTATATGCAGTTTGTTTGTTTGTTTGTTTTGTTTAAATAATTGCAGCAGGTGATGGAGGAGGATGCTTGCATCAGAAATCGATTGTTCTCACAAGCTTATGCTAGCATTTGCGTAGAATTCATCATATGAAGTTCGATCGCGATTTCTTCTGCCTAAGAATTTTAGTTTTTCTCATACTCTTATTTCCCTATTTTACATACTTTGAAGTGTTTTTATCATATTGAGGACAATGCTTAACTTAAGTGTGTGTGGGGGGAGGAGTAAATAGGGAAAAAGAGACTGATTTTTAAAATTTTCATATTTTTGGGCTAATTTTAATATTTTTGTGTACTTGTTTGCCCTCATGATCTAGTTGTTTTCACGCTTTTAGGTTAATATATTAGAATAACTAGATCAATCCACTGGTGAAATACTGTAATTTTGAAAAAAAATTGAGATTTGTCTCGGTTAATATTGCAATCCATTCTAGGATCGATAACATCTGCTAGCACATATTATAGCCCTTTCCACTAAACTGTGAGGATTTGAGCCTATTTCATATATAGCATACATCTTTTATGCTTAAATCTTTTACTATGAGTGAGCCGGTGATTATATTTATTTTGGAACTTGTGCTTGTAAATCATTACGAAATCCGTAGTGTGATCACATTCGTGTGATGATAAGTTTAAATGCATGATAAAGAGGCATCGTAGGAATAAAATCAAATGGCCTTCCATTTACATCTAATGATTTTATCTAACCACATCGGTTAGTTAACCACCTATATGGACCCATGTGTTAGGGCTCAT
>BQNB010003620.1:74375-113476 GCA_026074375.1 Tanacetum coccineum
CCAGCCTTGGGTTTAAGTGGGCTTTTAAGGCTGGGCTTGATATCTAATGGGCTTTAAAGCCCGTAACTAGGCCCAATTAGCTTTTAGAATTCCTGAGAAGATTCACTAGACCAATATAAGGTTCAGGAATCTTAATGAACATCACTTTACATAAAACTTGGTCTAACAATCTCCCCCTAAGGGGTAGTCATTGCACATAAGGCTTCACTTCTGGTGACGTCTTGAGTCTTGGAACCTTGTTGTCTTAGGAATTATTTTGAAGTTCCTTTTACATGCTTGTGATCATGGATCTTGATCTTTAACTTCATATTCTTTGACAAAATACTGATATCATGGTCTTTGGCCTTGATTTGTGTTGACTATTGAGATCTCTAAATCTTTATCCTTGACTCTTTATGCCGCCTTGCGATCTTGTGTCTCCACCCTCATGCTCAAGGTCTTGAAAGCTTGCTAACAATCTCCCTCAACATTTTCTTTAACATGATTACTTGTACCACATCATGGTAGGAGTGGTACTTGATCCATTTGTGAGATTTATCTTTGTTATTGTTCGGCAATCTTGTAAAAAATGTTCCTTTTAGGGAGTCTTGTACATCAAAGATTGTGGAAGACATTGACACATGTGCTTGAGCTTTCATCATGTATTTATCTTTGTCGATTGAGCATGAGGTGTTGAATCTTGACTTGACATGGACTAGAAGCTGCTACCGTCGGGAAACCTGCAAGTATAGGTTAGTGATAAACATATATGGACGAGAGTGTCTTTGTTACTTCGTCGAATATGGTTATAATAACCATAGTTCCCTATTAATCAGTATAAATACTGCCTCTGATCAGGTAGAATTCAAAAGAATCTCCTTGACAGGGTTTTACAGCTGCATTAGTCGTTCTCATTACCGAAGCGTCTTAAAGCAAACAACACGGTAAGAGTGAATCAGATAGTTACTATCTTTCTGATTGAGTCGACAATTCATATACTGGACCAAAATCGATATCCAGTTGACACAAGCTTGATTTATATAGAATCTCGCAAGCCACCTACCGCAGAGCTGTTTGATGTTGACTCTTGAAGGATTTCCATCGTCACTGTGGATACTAAAAAGTATCACTCTGATGTTCTGGAAATTATCACAAGGATAATGCGTAGGACTCTTGATAACAGCTTGTGAACTTGATGATGTTCAACAAGTGTTTGTCATGGAATGTGTCCTAATGAGATTTTTGATAGATCTTGATGGCTCTAGACTCTATAAGTTCACATTTGTTATCTGGTAATCGGAGGCTGGAGCGGACTGCCACCTTTTTAATATCAACGATCTCGGAATGAGAAAGTCGATAGAAACATGTTGATCTTCATGAGAAATGAAACAAGTGTCTTTTAAGAGACCTTGAGTGGCTGGCGAGGGTTATGCATTGCATCACTGGGTCCATGATGACTTGTCTTCAATACCATAATCATCTTTGTGATTACCGATAGATTATGCATTGACCCGATTTCTGCCAAAGGCTGTATGGAGGGCTTCTTTCTTTACACCCTTTATCCTTACAATTCTTTTTCATTCTTCAACCCTGATTCCTCAAACTTAATTACACTTATATATAACTTAATATACATATAAATATATATAATTAAAATCAAAATATCAAATAATAAGAGAGAGTAAGTATTCCGTAAGGCTTCTAAGAGATTACTTTTGACCAAAGTAAAATCCAAAACCTTCCCGAGTCGTTTCTCGACAAGGCGTGAATTGAGAATCGAGTTTAAGTTCGTGATCGCGTGATTGAATGATTCAATGATTTTTTTATTCTATTTCTACAATTAATATGCAAAACAAATAAACGCACGTAAACAATTAAAGCAATTAAAGATCTAACCTAAAAACGTTAACGAGAATTAAAAACGCGACTCTAAAACTTAAATTATCAAATTTAAACCCTACAAGAGCAAATTTAATTTTTAAATGTCCTAAATGATTAAAAATAATTTTAGAAAAAAGAATTATATATTTTTGACTTTTATTTTATTTATTATGAATTAAAAACTGATTTAATCTAAAAATATTATAAAAAAATATTAAACTAATTTATAAAAATCTAGAAAAATTACAGAAAATACTTTAGACTGTTAAGAATCTATGAAAATTGGAAATTTGAAATTTGGCTGAAAAAATAAGCAGTTAAAAAGCTAAAAATCTCGGATAAGCAAAACTGCTAATGAAGGGTTAAATATTAAATAACCTAAACCAATAATCAAAAAAGACCTCAGGGCAGTTGGCAATGTCTGGTGGTGTTAAGGTGTTGGGTGTGTGAAGGGTAGGTTACAGGTTCGACCCCGATGGCCTCTCTTTTTTATAATACTTTTTTTTTGGTTTTCTTTTTTAAAAAGTTATAAACTAAGCAAAAAATGGAAATCTTTAAAAAAAGAACTTTTTATAAAACTTGAAAATAAGCTAGAAATAAGCTAACTTAAACTGACAGTTTAGCTTCTTTTTTAATGACTTTTTACTTAGAAGTCGTATAGAAAAGTGAAAGGACAATGTTTTTAGAAAGCATTTGAAACTCTCGCTCGAACTTCATTATTCCACCCGTGTTAATATTAATCAACATTTCTAGGTGCGCAAATGTTATCGATTGTCGAGTGACATGTCGGAAAAGATTATTTTTGTATTTTTAAATTTTTTTGATTTTGTGTTTTGCTTTTATAGGTTTTATATTTTTATATTTTGTTTTTTTGATAAAATATATACAAAGAATTACTGTGATTTTGCAAGACGATCAAGTTCCCGAGGAGATAAACTGCGCATACCAAGGCGACGAACCAAATAGTTGAATCGATCTACTGGAAGAGCTTTGGTGAAGAGGTCGGCCAATTGGTAATCCGTCTTAACAAAATACAGTTCAATCGTACCCTTTTCCACGTGTTCCTTTATGAAATGCTAGCGGACAGCGATGTGTTTTGTTCTTTAAGTGTTGGACCCGGGTTGCAGATATGGCTATGGCTGGAATTCAAATAAAAATAAAGTAGAATCTTGTGAAAGTGGAAGCCATAATCCGTTTAACTTTGACCGCAACCAAAGGACTAGGCACAATAATACGGATAGAGACACATATTCTACTTCCGCGGTTGACAGCGCCGTACAGTCTTGTTTCTTTGAGGACCAGCTAACCAGCTTTTCACCTAAGAATTGAGCTCCACCGGAAGTACTCTTGAAGGTGTCTTTACATCCCGCATAATCAGCATCTGAAAATCCGATTAGTTCAAAACCAGAATCCTTCGTGTACTAGAGACCCATATTAACGGTTTCTCCAGAATAACAAAAGATCCTTTAACCACCTGAGGTGTTTCTCGGTTGGCTTAGCCTGGTACCGAGCACATAAACAAATAGCATGTACAATGTCTGATCTACTAGACGCAAGATACATTAAGGCACCAATCATGCTATGATATTTCGTTGCATCGACTGGAGAACCATTTTGATCAAGGTTAAGTATGTCTTTGATCTCCATTGGAGTACCAACAGATCACAGGATTCATTCAGATTTTTTAAGGATTTCTACATGTAGTTGGACTGGTTATGATATGCCACGGGGGGGAGTTGGTTAACTTTTAACCCAAGAAAAAACGTCATTTCCCCCATCATCGACATTTCAAAGCGGCTTTCATGAGAAAAAAAATAGTTTGGGTAACCTAGGTGTGGTAAACCAAAGATAATATCAACACAAAGACCAGTACACTAAGATGTCTCGTCGAAGCGCCTTATAAACAACGTTGTAATCAATGTAGCCTTTGAAGAAGTGGATTCAGAAGAGAAACATAGACATTTCGTCGTACCATAGCCTTTGGTGCTTTCTTTAGACCCATATAAGTGCCTTCTTTAACTGTAGACATGGCTTGGATGACAGCATCGATGAAACCTTCAGGATACACATGTATACATCTTCATTTAGCGTAACCATATAAGAATGCAGTTTTTCACGTCCATTTGAAACACAGTGAACGGTATTTTGTGCAAGCAAAGCCAAAAATATCCGAAAGCTTCCATTCTAGCAACCGTATCGAAGGAATTGTAAAACATTCTTTCTCTGGCGGTACCCTCTCAAGTCCAAGATGATCTGTTTCAGATGATTGTGTTCTCTTCATCATGCTTGTTTTTGAATAACCACTTTAACGTAAGTGGTTTTATGTTATCTAGGCAGGAAACTACACCATACATCAAGCTTTTGAATTGTAGAAGTGTCTTCTTGCATTGAATTCCAATCCATGGCAGGGTCGGTCATAAGCCTCTTATTGACATTTTTCGGTTCCATAAGTGCACAAGTGGAGTTAATGCCGTACAATCACATTCTCCATGCAGATCTTAATTGATTTCTGTTAAAACTGTCATCAAGAGTTCTCCTATCACATGTTTCTAGAGGGTAACCAAAGTCCATTTATATTCATGGAGGGGATGGAAGAGAAAAAACATATGCATGTTCGACGGATCCACATATTGTGAAGATGATAATTCAGCAACACTTGTGGATGGAGTAGCAAAAGGATTTACAAACGTATTGTCATTGAACATAGCATTCGGAACATTGTCAGCAATTATTGCGGGTTGATGCTGAACATGTTGTTGTTGTGTTTCAAGCTCGTCAACATCCTAATGAATTTTGGGAAAAATTTTTAGCTTATAGTATGAATTTGTTGGGTTTATTGCGGTGTATGATGTTGTTGTAGTTGTTGTTGGAGTCTGAAGAAATTAAGGTGCTTGAGCAGCCAGAATAGTTCTCGGAATAGCTGACGGTTGACCACCGACATGATCACCATACATAGCTTCGAACAGTAAATCCAATTCACCTTCAGTTGATTTTTGAGTTGTTATTGTTGACGGAGCATAAGGAAGATCGAGTCTGTGACAACCGTGACTTAAGCAGGTTAGTCAAACCGTTAGAGTTGACTAAAGTATTATTATGTGTTATAATTGTGTGCTTATGTGATCTTATATGAGTATTTGATATCAATCTGTGGCGCGTGTTCATCTATTAGTGATTGAATTGTGGTTTTGGTAGCTATTTCAATTCGTTCATATTTTGTGACAATGAAATGATAGCATGATTTTATGCGTTATCGTGTAATTTGGTAAATAATTAATATATGAGCGTAAGAGTATATAATATATTCCTAGGATTGAGTTAAGTCTAGTATTTAAATTAATTAAGCGTAGGTTTTTCTAAATTAGGAAAGTAATTTATAAAATGAAATTTATAAATAGTAAGTTTAAAACTAGTTTTTATTTAAAAGGTTTGCAAAATTAATAAAGGGTTTTTATAAAAATAAGAAAATAAGGGGGTAAATATGTATTTAATAATATATAAAAAATAAATAAAAATAAAGGGTTGTTTATTCGGCCGGTTATAGGAAAAAGAATAAATAAGAAACAAAATTTGATTACAATTAAGAGTCTTGGCATTATAAATACAAAAACAATAAATCCCTAAATCATTTTTTTCTCTTCTCTCTCTTTTGTTCGGTCGAATCCCTCAAGAAAGAAAAAAAAATTAATCAAGAACCGTGATTCGTGTGGTATCGAGTAAAGATTTATGTATGATCTTAATTAGGTTTTTGTTTAATCTTTTTATAATTAGTAACTTTAATTGATGAAATAATTAGAGTTCATAAGTTTTCTATAAATTAATGATATAAAACTATAATGGGAGTTGTTACGGGATTAGATTTAGAGCATGTTAGTGTAAACGTTGATGTTCGATCGCGTATAAATTGAAAAGTTAGCGGCTATTTGGCATATACCAATAGAATCTTAGGCGTGTTGATTGAATGATATTTCATATGATATAAACGAGGTTTTGAAATGTAATCTTAGGGCCTAAATTGAAGTTTAAGAGAGTACAAGTTTCAAAAATCCGGTCCCCAAAAGGTTTTTGAGGTCAGGGATGAGGAATTCAAATAATTCTTACAAGAAAAAGGTTGTCATAATAGTAAATTCGGGTCAGATATTGGGTCGATGTCGGGGAGTACAACCCTACTTAAAAGTTGAAATTGAGGTTAGCCAAAAATAATAGGTCATATTTTATGTGTCTAGTAACTTCAGCTCAAAGCACAAGTCCTTGTTCATCGTCTAAGTATTTTTAGAAAAATCAAACTTTTTGGTGTGCGTTCAGATCCGAATTTGAGTACTATTGTAAGATGTTTGAATTTTTATAAAATAGTTTAGGCTAATATTATGTTTTTCTAAAAAATCACAAGAAGTTCATAACCATTAGGGAATGTATGGGAGATGAAAGGGGGAAAAGTTCAATTTGATGATTAGTATTTAAATTTGTAGTCAAAAAGTGACTACAAATTTAATGTGCCAAAAATTTAGAAAACAATAATAAATGAATTCAATGTATTTATAAGTAATAAGTGGAGATAAGAGATGAAATGGTAAAGGGTTTTATAAATATTATATAAACTTACTAGTCCAACAATTAGATTTGTTACATCGTCTTGGGGCATATAGCCTAAATCGCAGTGTAACATGGGGTTTTATTTGTGTTTAGTTGATTGCAAGGATATTTGTGTGAAGTAGTTTGCATCAGGTTGAGTTTCATAGTCCCATTTTTCCATTTATATCAATTAGGATGGACATGATGCAAATAATATTGAAATGATTTATTTTGCTGTGATTATGTGTTATTTTAATTGCGTATGGACAGTTACAATGACTTATAAGACTATGTATACAATGTGTTATTTAGATCGATGAGTAAGCCTACTCAATGTTTTTTGTGATATTGATTTGAGGGGAGGAATTTGGATGAGGTAACGCCTACACGGTGTTGTAATCTATGGGATCGGATGGGTTAACGACCTACCCAATGTGAAATGTTTTGTGATACATTCGTGGGAGCTGGTTTCATTTAGTGCCAAGCTAGTTAAAAGGCCCCGAATGCGAAATTAGTTTAGATATGTTGATTTGATTTTGGTTGCATGCTAGCATAAGTTCATGATAGTTCATTATTGTCCTCCTTTGTTTTGATAATCACAGTAAAAGCGAGTATTATTGCGTGTCTAAAACCTATGACTCTCACCAACATTATGTTGACCAAGATTTTAAGCACATTTCCAGGTGAGGCATCCATGAGGAAAGTGAAGTTAGAAGATTGGCTAGTGAGAGCAGTAGGCGTTTGCATGCGAAGTTTCCCCTAGTTTCAATTTCTATTTGCTTTGAATTGATTCATGATTGTTTTTAGGTTTGGTGATATTCAGAATAACTTTGTATTGGAGTGACTTTTTACCTCAATACAAAACTCCTTTTTTCTTATGTTTGTAATTGTCATGCCACATGTGTCCATTTTATTAGCTTTGATTAAATGTAAAAAAAAAAAAAAGAAAAAAAAAAACATTGTAGTTTCTCTAAATGTTTGAAACCATTGTGTTGTTGATGATACCCATAACTTTACGACTCGTGTATCCGCCTTGCGGGGTGTGACATATTGGTAAATCAAGCCTTGGTTATATGAGAAGGTAGGTGGTGAACCTAGACTATAACTTAAAACCTTCATATTAGTCTGCATTAATAAGTTTGAAGTGTTTTATTACGTAAACATTATATGTACTCGGGCTTATTCGAAAGCTTTATTATCTATTTTGTCTACTATTATCTAATAAATATATACTAATACTTTTATTATTATTTTAGATATGTCTCCCCCTACCCGTAAAGAAATATCCCCGTTTGGGAATCATTGTCCCAACTGACTTAAGCGGTATAGCTGATCCAGAGACAGGCTTAAAATAAAACGGACGAACCGCAAATGCCGAATACCCATTTATCTGTTATCCCGTGTCGAGTTGAATGAAAAGTTATATGAGAACATTTGAAGGAAAATGGATCATAAAGAAGGAAATGAGAATGATTTCAAAGGATGGCACAATCTCTGAATTCCCTGGATACACATCATCTAAGGAAGAAGATGATGAAGAAGAGAAAAAGGAAGAGTCGAAAAAGAAGAGATCGAAGGAGGCGTCAGAAATGGGGTCAAACTCTGAGCCTCCAGGTTATGCAGCAACTGACAATGATGTAGAGTCAGATCTCGAGTCCACAGCAAGGAGTAAACTCAAGTGTAAAGAGAGATGGAAATAACATGTGATGTGGCATTCTACCAAACCATATTCATTTTAGCTATTCCGCCTATATGTTACCTGACTATCCATCACATTTCATGTTTTGAAATATTTTAGTTTTGTTTTCTATGGTTGGAGCCATGTTTAGGAATGTTTACTTTCGACTTTTGGATTTTTAAGTATTTTAATATTATGACTTTAAGTATCTGATTGTATTATTTTCGCGTTGATGATTGAACTTATTTGAAATTATGTGATAAAAATTGGTGTGTTAACCTAAGAAGTGTCGTCAAAAGAGGGAGTACATTTGTGAAAGGGGGCATCTATAATTAAGGGTTGCCAACATATTTATACAGCGTGCCACAGACACAAGTTGACTTGCAAGTATGACTACATTGATTTGATGTGACACGTTAGATGTTGTTTATTACTTGTACTTATAAGCGTTATGCTATAGAGTGTGATAAGATATATTAGGATTTGGAAATCCTTATTATATTGTTCTAATGTATATAAATTTAATCTTTTGATAGAAATGGCTCCATCCTGAGAAAGCGGGTCCTGATCAAGAGGAGAAACCCCGGCAATGCTGTAGCATCATGCAATACATTGCAAAAAATCATTCCTCAAAGCTTCACCCAAGTAACTAATTACGAGAACAATGCTAATAGGTGGAAATGGTGGGAACAATGGATTTCTTACAAGGCATTCCTTGGCCCTGTAACTGAAACTATGATGGGAAAAGGTGGTGTCGTTAGCACTTACTACTTTTAGTGGATTGAGAAAATGTAGTCTGTGATAGAAAATATTGGATGTCGACAATCAAAAGTGAAGTAATTTGGCAAGTTACATTCATAAATAAGGCTTTGACTTGGTGGAACACCCAGGTTTAGGCGAGGGGTCGTGAGGCTGCTATTGGTATGTCATGGGTTGATTTCAAGGCGTTGCTTGTGGAAGAGTTTTGTCCAAGTAATGAAATAGAGAAGTTGGAGAGTGAATTCTGGAATCATACTATTTGGGGCTAATCATGCAGGGTATACTGATCGGTTCCATGAGTTGGCCAAACTAGTCCTACACTTGGTAACTCCTGAGTCGACGCGCATTAGAAGGTATATAAACGTATTATCACCTCAAATTCGTAGAAATTCACCGAGCAACACAACAACCAATGATACAGATGCGATTCCTTAAGACTAGATACCTTACAGATGAGGCAGTACCGTTGTGGATACATTGACAGGAGTAAGTGAGAAAATAAAGATTTGTGAGAAAACAAGTAAACAAGGAGGTTTTTATGTGAAACATAATAAGAAGGCAATAGTGGGAAAAGGATTTGTAGCGGCAACCCCTCCTAGAAATGAAAATGTGGGCTCATATTCTAAGTGTGCTAAGTGTTCTGCTTATCATCCAGAAGGTGGACCTTGTAGGTTGTGTTTCAACTGTCAAAACCGGTCACGTCTGTCAAGAAGATTTGTCAGCATCGGTTAAAATAGTGGCGCCATTATAGGTGTGTTGAGAATGGGAGATAATCAAAGGGTTTGTTATGAATGTGGGAGCTCTGAACATCTTCGCAATACTTATCCTAAGTTGAACCGAGCACCTAGACAAGCAGGAAACCGTCTAGCTTTGGAGGGCAACTAAAACACCCAGAATAATGGGAATCAAGCTAGAGGAAGGGCTTTCAGTGTGAATGCAGTCGATGCTCTACAGGATCCTAACATTGTATGGGTACTTTTCTCTTAAACGAATCACTTGCTACTGTACTTTTTGATTCTGGAGCTGATTTTAGTTTTATTTCCACTAAGTTTGCGCCCTTACTAAATGTGAAACCTAGTATTGTAAGCCCTAGATACGTAATAGAAGTAGCTAATGGTAAGAAAGAAGAAGTTGATAGGATTATCCGTGACTGTAAACTAAAAAAATTTATAATATGAAATTCCTTGTTCACATATAGATTGATACCTGTGGGTCAGGGAAGTTTTGATGTGATAGTGGGGATGGATTGGTTATCTAAGAATAAGGCTGAGATAGTGTGTCATGAGAAGGTAGTTAGGATACCATTGGAAGGTGGTGAGATACTTCGTATTCAAGGGGAACTTACTTTAGGAGGCACAAAAACACTAATGAGCACAAAGGTAGATGAACCGGAGTTGAGTGATATTCCCATTGTACGAGATTTCATTGATGTATTTCCGGAAGACTTGTCGGGATTACCACCGCAACGACAAGTTGAGTTCCGCATAGATTTAATTCCTGGAGCGACGCCGGTTGCGAAGTCTCCATATCGACTAGCACCCTCAAAAATGCAAGAGTTGTCTGAATAACTTCAAGAATTGCAAGATAAGGGTTTTATCCGGCCATGTCATTCTCCGTGGGGAGCCCTAGTGTTGTTTGTTAAGAAGAAAGACGGTTCAATGCGCATGTGTATAGACTACCGCAAATTGAACAAGCTAGCCGTCAAGAACCGTTACCCTCTCCCCAGGATCGACGACTTATTCGATCAATTGCAAGGAGCGCGTTACTTCTCTAAGATAGATATTCGGTCGGGTTATCATCAGCTTAGAGTGCATGAGGAGGATATCCCAAAGACTGCGTTTAGAACGCGATACGGGCACTTTGAGTTTACGGTTATACCATTTGGGTTAACCAATGCACCAACGGTCTTCATGGACTTAATGAACAAGGGTTATGCAAAATGTACTTAGATAAGTTTGTCATTGTATTCATTGATGATATCTTGATCTACTCAAAGACTAAGGAGGATCATGAGGTTCATTTGAAGTTGGTGTTGGAGCTGCTGAAGAAGGAGAGGTTGTATGCTAAGTTTTCCAAGTGCGAGTTCTGGTTGCAAGAAGTGCATTTTCTCAGTCACGTGGTCAATCATAACGGTATTCACGTAGACCCAAGTAAGATTGAGGCGGTAAAGAACTGGAAGGCTCTTACAACGCCATCTGAGATACGATTATTTTTTAGGTTAGCGGGTTACTACCGATGTTTTATCGTGAACTTCTCTAAGATTGCTAAACCCCTTACTTTGTTGACTCAGAAAAACAAGAAGTATGAGTGGAGCGTGGAGCAGGAAGAGGCTTTCCAGACTTTGAAAGATAATTTGTATAATGCTCTAATAATGTCGTTACCTGATGGAATTGAAGATTTTGTAGTCTACTGAGACTGTCGAATCACGGATATAGATTGTGGTACTCATGCAAAGAGGCAAAGGTAAACGCCTATGCATCATGACAATTAAAGATCCATGAAAAGAAATTACAATAACACACGACCTATAAAGTTGGGAGCAGTAGTGGTTTGCTCTTAAGACATGAAAGGCATTACTTGTACGGAACAAAAGTGTCATTTTATACGGATCACAAAGAGTCTTCAACACTATTCGATCAGAAGGTTGAATATGCATCAAGATAGGGTGGATTGAGTTATTCATCGACAATGAGTGTGAGAATTTTTTCGCTATCATCCAGGAAAAAAGGCTAACGTAGTAGCTGATGCCTCAGAGTAGGAAAGACGGGTGAAACTTATACGTGTACGAGCAATGGTAAGACCAATCCAGTTCGGAGATAAAATAAGAGATACTGGCAGGCCCATAGATAGAGGCTTTAAGGAAGAGACGCGCCAAGTCAGTAGAATGATTACATGGTTAGACCACAGATGAATGGAAAGAAGATAAGAGTTTATACCTAATGGATCACAAATGGGTCTGTTAGAGAGAGGTATGAGAACCATAATCATGGACGCCGCCTCATAAGACTAGTACTCTGTGCATCCGGGAGCGGATAAGATGTACCATGATCTTCGAGATATGTATTGGTGGCCAGGTATGAAGAGGGATATCGCTACGTATGTTAGCAAATGTTTTAACTTTTTGAAGTTAAAGCTGACATCCAAAGGCCTTCACGATTATTTCAAAACAACCTGAGATCCCGATTGGAAATGGATAATATCACTATGGTATGAATCACGAAGTTACCTAGGACGAAGAGTGGGCATGATACTATATGGGTAATAGTCGAAAGACTGACCAAGTCAGCTTATTTCCTAGCAATGCATGAGGATTACAGTATGGAGAAGTTGGTAAGGTTGTACATTGATGAATCGGACACAGGCATGAAAGAGCCTGTGCCGATTATTTCGATCAGGATATACATTACATCACTTGACTGGGCAAACATGTAACAGAAAGCCTAGGGAAGCGATTGGATATGAGATGGCTTAATACCTTAATACGGAATTGGATAGAAGATGAGCGTACAATTTAGATATTGGAGGATATGTTAAGAGTGTATGTGATCGACTTTGGTGGCAGTTAGGATGTTCACTTACCGTTAGCTGAATTTTCTTATAATAATAGTTACCATTCAAGTATTCGATGTGCTCCGTTCGAGGCACTGTATGGAAGGAAATGTAGGTCGCATGTCCTATGGGCCGAAATTAGAGAAAGCATGTTAATTGGATCGGAATTGGTACAAGAGATGACTGATAAAGTAGTCTTGATAAAGGAAAAGCTCAAAGCTGTAAGAGATCGTCAAAAGAGCTATGCTGATAATAGGCGCAAGCCACTAGAGTTTGAGGTTGAGGATCAAGTGTTATTGAAAGTGTCGCCTTGGAAAGGCGTGATACGTTTTGGAAAGAAAGGTAAGTTGGCACCGAGGTATGTAGGACCATTTGAAATTCTTGAAAAGATCGGGCCTGTAGCTTATCAATTAAGATTGCCTGAGTAATTGAGTAGTGTGAGGGCGAGCAAAAAAGAAACATATTTCACGTTGTCGAATTTGAAGAATGTTTGGCGATGCAAATCTGCATATGCCACTATATCTAAATTAAGGTAGAATAAAACCCTTCGTTTGTTGAGGAACCCTTTTTATATGAATTTTTTTTAATTGTTTTTTTTTTGTTTAGTTATAATGGATTATTTTTTTTCAATTAGGTAGAAATGATGTGATCGTGAGGTTAAGATTTGAAACGTAGGAAGATTCAATTGTAAGGTCGTCGAAATTCAAAGCGTGCCCAGAATTTCATCGTGGGAATGTTAGGACCATATGAAAGCTAAATATCCCAGATTGTATATTTTGACCGTGCATGTTGAACCGACTATTAGATTTCGGATGAAAAATTTGTTTTTCCTAAAGGAGGGATACTGTGACAAACCGTGCCTTGAGCAGGTTAGTCAAAACCGTTAGAAGTTGACTAAAGTAATATATGTGTTATACATTATGTGCTTAATTGATCATATATGAGTATATAGGATATCAAATCCGGATGCGTGTTTCACAATTAGTGATTGAATATGGTTTTGTGGTATTATTTCATTTCGTTCACATTTTGTGACAATGGAAATGATAGCATGATTTTATGCGTTATCGTGTAATTTGGTAAATAATTATATATATGAAGCATAAGAGTATATAATATGATCTTAGGATTGAGTTAAGTCTAGTATTTAAATTAATTAAGCGTAAGTTTTTTCTAAATGGGAAAGTAATTTAAAAAATGAAATTTATAAATAGTAAGTTTTTAAAACTAATTTATTTAAAAGGTTTTTCAAAATTAATAAAGTGGTTTTTATAAAAATAAGAAAATAAAGGGGTAAATATGTATTTAATAATAAATAAAAAAATAAAAATAATAAAGGGGTGTTTATTCGGCTGGTTATAGGAAAAGAAAAAGAAATAAAATTTGATTACAATTAGGAGTCTTGGCATTATAAATACAAAAACAATAAATCCCTAAATCATTTTTTTCTCTCCTCTCTCTTTTGTTCGGCTGAATCCCTCAAGAAAGAAAAATAAATATATTTTTTAATCAAGAACCTAGGTGGTGATTCGTGTGGTATCGAGTAAAGGTTTATGTATGATCTTAATTAAGTTTTTGTTTAATCTTTCTATAATTAGTAACTTTAATTGATGATATAATTAGGGTTCATAATTTTTTTGTAAATTAACGATATAAAACTATATAGGAGTGTTCGGGATTAGATTTAGAGCATGTGAGTGTAAACGGTTTAGGTTAGATCGCGTTAAATTGAAAGTTAGGGATGGCAAAATTTTGGGTCATGTTGATTGAATGATATCTCAATGATAAAAACGAGTTTTAGGATGAATCTTGTGCCTAAATATTCGTGTCAAATTTGGGTCTGATTTCGGGGAGTAAAACCCATACTTAAAAGTTGAATTGAGGTTAGATAAAAATCAAAGGTCATATTTTATGTGTCTAGTTAGACTCGCCCGCTCAAAAGCACACGTCCTAATTCATTGTCTAAGGTATTTTTAGAAAATCAAACTTTTTGTGTCGTTCAGATCGCAAATTTTGAGTACTTTGTGTGTTGAATTTTTATAAAATAGTTAGCTTAATATTATATTTTCTAAAAAATCAACATATTCATAAACCCATTAGGAAGGAATGGAATTAAATGGGGAAAAGTCAATTTGATGATTTATTATTTTATTTGTGGTCATAAATTACTTAAAAAATTATGCCGAAAATCTGTGAAAAACAAGAATAAATGATTAAAGGTATTTAGAGTATAAGTGAGATAAGGGATGTATGGTAAAGGGTTTATAAACATAATGTAAACTTAGTAGTCCATCAATTGATTGTTACATCGTCTTGGGCATTTAGCCTAATCGCGTGTAACATGGGTTTTATTTATTTTGTGTATTAACGTTGATTGAAGGATATTGAAGAAGTAGTTTTGTGCATCAGGTGAGTTTCATAGTCCCATTTTTCTGTTTTTATTGGGATGGAAATGATGCAAATGTTTTGAAATGTTTTATTGTTGTGATTATATGTTTTTAATTATGTATGGACATTACATGACTATTATATGACTATGTGATACATGTGTTATTTGGGATCGGATGAGTACACCTACTCAGTGTGATTTGTGATATTGATTTAGGATCGGATGAGTACGCCTACTCAGTGTTGGTTATGGGATACGTGGACAGTTACGTCTACACAATGTTGATACGTTGTGTGAATACATTACTGTGTTATCTTGGTTCCTAGTTAGTGCAGCTATTCTAAAGCCTGAATTCGAAATTAAGTTGTGGATATGTTTGAATTAATTTTGTGCATGCTAGCATAAGAATCATGATAGTTCATTATTTTCCTCCTTTGTTTTGATAATCACAGTAGAAGCGAGTATTATTACGTGTCTAAAACCTATGACTTTCACCAATATTATTATTGACGTTTTAAGCATCATTTTCAGGTGAGCATCATGAGGAAAGTAAAGTTAGGAAGATTGGCTAGTGAGACTGTAGGCTCGCAAACTTGCATGCGGAGTTTCCTTAGTTTTCAATTTCGTATTTGCTTTGAATTGATTCTATGATTGTTTTAAGGTTTAGATTATTTCGTTATGTCTTTGTATTGGATGTGGACTCTTTTACCTCAAAACAAGACTCCAGTTGTCTTGTGTTTGGTATTGTCATGACATTTTGTGTCCATTTTTTAGCTTATGATTAATGCATTGTAGTTTCTCTATTGTTGACACCATTGTGTTGTGATGATACCCATAACGTTACGCCTCGTGTTTCCGCCATGGCGGGTTGTGACAGAGTCATGAACTGATTTATCCAGAAGTCATACTTTGAAGCCCAGTTTAAACGCTATTGTTCCAAAGCCATAGCTGATAGCCCATCACAATGTCACACTTCCATTGTTCTCCATGATTTTCTTTGTGACCTTCGTTATGTAAACTCTGTAAGTCACACGAATAGTATAATACCAGAATAAAAAGCCATATCACCTTTTTGCACCAAGCTTTCCTAAATCTTCCATGATTCATTCTTGGGATATACAGATTGCCCCGAATACATGAAGAAAGTGGAGATATCTAGGTATTTTCTGCCATTAATAAGCTCGTATGAGTTTTGTCAAATCGACGTTGAATGACTGGTAGCGATTTTAGATGTAGCACGCAGTAGCAATTGCTTCAGCCCATAAGAATAACGGTGCACAAGAAAAAATCAACATTGTTCTAGCAGCCTCCACTAGTGTGCGGTTTCTTCATTCCACTACTCTGTTTTGTTGAGGGGTACGAACAGAAGATGTTTGGTGAGAGATGCCAACACTATTAAAGTATTCTTGAAGCACTTGGTTTTTGAATTCTGAGTCCTGTTTCGGTTTCTTACATAATGACTGGAGCCTTGAAGTAAGAACTGAAATTTTCTGAGAAATGTTTTAATCACCTCGTTTGCTTCATCCTTTTTGATCTGAGAAAGACTACCCAAGTGTAACGAGAGTAGTCGTCCACAATCACCAGAACATACCGCTTCCCATTTATGCTTGCGATTCTCATTGGACCACACAAATCCATATGAAGAAGGTGTAACCTCTGCTTAGAATTTGGAACTGTTTTGGTGTGGTGAGAATGCCCTTTTGCTTATTCTTGCTCATAACAAAAGGGACAAAGATGTCTTTATTGGTATTAGAACTTTGGAATACCGTGACAAGATCGTTTCTGTCAAGAGTCCTTTTTGGTGTCCCGAGTTTGAGGTGGGATCACCTTAGATGCCTAACCATGATTTTGGTTGACGTTCCCGGGGGGGGGGGGCGAGAGGCATGATGCAAGATAAGAGATGCATATGCATATCATGGATATTATGTGTAAAAGGTTTGTTGTACGATTTCCTTTTAACAAATCAACTCCTTCGAGATTTCTGACGAAACATGTGTTTCTTCTAAAAGCGACCTCTAGATCTGAATCACAAAACTGCCCAACCGAGAACAGGTTGACCTCCATAGCCTCAACGAAATACACCCATGGTGATCAAAATAATATCCTCATTGAAGATCATCGAAACCCAGAATTGCAGCAACGTGATCATTCCCAAAGCGAACGGTTCCCAAAAACTTTCAGACGAAATTGATAAGAAGCTTTAGATTCCCGATCATATGCTTGGAACAACCCGAGTCGACGCACCATAGACATATTTGGATAACCTTCCAAGAAAAAATGTGGAATTCTGGTAAAATCGTTTGATTGTATGTTTTGCCTGAGGTTATAGAGTACATGCATAACACACAAGGTGCCTAATCTTACATTCAGAGTCACTGATCTAATTAATTTTTCCACATAGTAAAAAAAAACTTCTAGTTGGTGCCCACACTAAGGCGCATCTAGGGTTAACTAAGGCTTAGGTGAAGCAAGTCCTTTATCTTGGAACCCTACATTCTTCTTTTTCAGACTTGTGATTATGTTTTGTATTGATTTTTCTATATTAGAAACATATGCCTTTTGTGTCTTACCCACGAGAATTCAATGCATACATATAATTATGCACACATGACACATCATGATTGTGTAATTAAACATTGCTTACACATAGCACCAAACAATTTCAGATTTTATCGTGTTCCGAAAAGCAAGCTTAACATTATTAATTCGAGAAGAACAAAATAGTTCTCATATTCTAAGAAAGCATATAACGGCTAGAGTGTTTCTTCTACTTCGACTATATGTTTATAGAAATAATGCCTACAAACATTATTAATATTTTTCACATATATAACTTTTTGGAAAATCATAAAAATAAAAACTTCAATGTAACAAGTAAAACGTAAACAGTAATTAGTAGTAAATTTTTTCATTCAAAATAATAACACTTAAATTGTATGAATAAAAAAATGCTTAATGCATTTTATGATTAAAGGAAATTTATATTCAACTCACACTTTAAAAATTTGTAAACATTTTATAAACATTACAAAATATTTTATTACAATTAAAAGAAATATTTTTATTTCAAAATCAACATTTTGAAATTCAATTTTCAAACTTAAAACGGCCTAGAAATTGTTAGAAAATTCTCCCTACACAAAGGACAAACTGGGATGCGCTCAGTCTAGGGCGACCCCTTAAATACAACGGGCGGCCCTCTTATATTAAAGGGGACCAGCCCAACCAATTAAAGGGACTGCCCATAGGTAACGCACCTTCCAGAATGTCCTATAATATTTAGGACAAATCCCTCAAAAAAACCCCTATTTTCTCACCCTTTAGCACTCATAATTTCTGATCAAAAACAGCCCACACATCTCTTTAAAATCTTTTATCATTTAATCAAAAGCTATTTCCAAGTGATCCAAGGCTTCAATTCCTCAAGTGCAAGAGAAGAATACTTCCATCAGTCAAGTGAAGAAGTAATACACCTCAAAGTGTGTATTGCAATCTTTGCATACCATATCATAAACTTGAAAATTCTTTGTAAGATCTTGTAAAGTTGTGTAGAGAAAGATCTTTGTGATTGTTGTAAGTATAGTTGAATCTAGTGATTCATCCTAGTAGTGATAGTTAGGCATGAAAGTAAAGTGAAGTAGTGTGTGAAGAATACTAAGTCGGAAGAAGTATGTGTATTGTGAAGTTGTGTGTGATCCTTAAAATTATGACGAAGTTGTAAGTCTTTATAGAATGGTTCTAAAACTAAGATTAGGAACTCGACTCTAGCTTAGTTGTCAGAAATGATATAAGCGAAATATTAGTGGATTTCCCTCACCATTAGTGAGTTTGTTCTACTTATTTATATATTACAATATTTTGCAAATATTGAATTCATAAAAAGTCGAATGTAAGTTTTTATAAACAAACATAAACATTAAATTAAAAAGCGGTAAACTATTCAACCCCCTTCTAGTTTTCCAAAATTGGTATCAAGAGCCACGTCAAACAAGATATTTTTAAAATAAATTGGTATTTTAAAAACGTTGAAAATCTATCTATGGAATCAAAAAATATTTAGACAGTGCAATCTAATGGGCAAAGACCACCACTATTTGCATAGTGATAGAATTTATTATATTGAAAAAGATTCGATGACTTATTGAAGTCAAAAGATCTAGATCTTTGGCATGATTATTACCGAATGTGATGTTCACTCCTACTCAAAATAAATCCCAAAAACTAAAGAAGGATGAAATTGTACCTTTTCATTAAACAAAAACCTGATCTTAAAAAGAAACTTCATAAAAATAATGAATCAAAAATGAGTAATTTATAATGCTTAAACCACTGTTAAAGAATAGAAAGAATTATTATGTGACAAAACCGCAAAAGTAAATTTAGGATACTTTGTTAATCACTCATCAAGTAATAATCAAGTCAAAAGCAACATAATAGATCTTCTGAGTTCAACATATGACAACACATGAGGTCCGGAAGAGGAATCATAATATTGTGCATTGCTAAATTTAACAAACTAATATTACTATCTAAAAAAACACTTGATGAAGTTTTGTACTAAGCAAGAATTGTGTTTGGAAATTTCTTAGGGCATTACATCTTAAATGGCGCGCAAAAGTCACGACGATTAAAGAATCAAAGAATCTAACAACTCTATCACTTGAAGAACTCATTAGAAATTTGAAGGTTTATGAAGAAGTAATTAAGAAAGATTCTGAAACCATCAAAACTCAAAAGAAAAAAAGTAGATCTATTGCCTAAAAAGCTAGAAAGAAATACTAGTGATGAATGAAGCCAACCTCAGATAGTGAAGAATAAATGAAATACACCATTGGCCGTAAGAGACTCAAAAATTCTTCTAAAAGACGAGGACGATCATAAGACAACCACTTGAAGACAAAGAACATCATCCAAAGAAATAAAACGACAAAATGGCAAAGCGAAAGAAAAGCTTAATGTGTGGAGATCCAAATCATACTCATCGAAAATGTTCGAACGAACAATCAAACTATCAAAATATCAAAAGGCGTTTTGTTTGGAGGATCCTTATAGTTGATAGCGACGTAATAATGAAGAGGAGAAACAAAGGACGAAAAGTTGTCTATTGCAAATAGCTTCTAATGAGGTACTTTCCGAAACCGAATACTTAGTGATAAGACCAATCATCATTCTACGAAAAGAGTTAGATAGTGAATATAGAAAGACTATGCAAAATAGGAACTAAAGTCAGTGGCTAAAAATAAAACACACCTAAAACTAAGCTAAATAGAAATAGAGAATGAAGCACAGAATTAAAAGATAAATTATCTAGGTTGAAAAAGGTAAGGAAAGTAAATTTAAGAAGCAAATTATTCAAGACTAATTGAAAATGAAAGCTAGAAAAGAAATTATCTAGGCAAAATCAATTTATAATGATAGTATGTCTACTCACTAAAGAAAATAATAAGTTCTCAAAATCCTTCCGTGAGATATATCCTTTTAGGATTTTAATTTTACCAAATGGTTCACCTATGGGAAACCAAACAAGTAAATTTTGTAAGAGCTCAAGAAAGGTCGAGTTGAAGGAAAAAATTGATAGAAATAAAACCACAAAACTCAAAACCAAATTAAACTTATAAAGAATACAAAAATTCCTATTGCATAGTGATGATGAGGTAAACATTTTTACAAACCTTCCTAAAACTCCGGAGTCGGATTTACTAACCCACAAGAGGTCTAAAACACCTCCTCCCGAGAAGAAAGGAAAACTCGAATCACATTTCAAAACAAACCTCAAACTAAGGAGAGACGAAGAGTATACCCAAATTACACTTAACACTAATCACACAATGTGGAATCATCCACACCAACCAAGCTTTACTCAATGTGGAAGATGTTCACCGTGCATGTGTCTGAATCAAATGCAAAACATGTTCGAAAACAATAACTTCGGACCCATGAAACGATGGGGACGCAAATGGCTAAATCTATCATATCTTCCGAGTTAAACAATATACAAGCATCATTTGGCTTCGTCAAACAAATTAAAACTCAATATAGGATTTCCATAAATCCTCATCCTTAAAGCTTCTACCTTGAAGATTTTAAAGTAATTTCTCTTGAAGGCTAAGGTACGTCTCACTCTCTAATTACGTAAATTATAGATTGGTATATGATATACTTAGTATTAGTGATAGTTAGGAAATATGGTAGTCACTAGAAATGCCATTTGTTGGCTTTCTAGTTTTTAAAAAATTTGTTCATTAGGAACCATTCTTTCACATGGATTATCCATGAACCACTATAAAAAATAGAAAAACTACTATGGCCAACGACTCACGTAGACAAATGAAAATGAGTTATGGAAAATAATTAACATAGAAAAAGGAAGTAGTTTTGCATTGGAAAAGTCTTAAACACTATGGAGTGAAAACAAAACTCCCTTCCAACCATCGACGCTTCGAAATAAACCACTCGCACTCAACTACGTCTATCAAAATCGCCTTGTTGAAGTCTTAACTCCATTCCAATCTCTCATCCTCCACAATATCTACTCTTTCCCATTTCAAAACGTATCAATTAATTTTTTTCGTTCGAAGAAATTAATTCATCATGTTCGCAAGAAGTCTAGTCACCAAATCATCTTATGTATTGACATCCTGATTATCTCGTCTGAGATAGTCAAAGAAACTTTTTAATTAAACAAAGAGTTAATTAAAAATTGTCAATATTTATTCTCACAAAACTAGCCGAGAATCGAAGAAATTTTTTTTTCTTTCCAGGTGGCGGCCCCCTTAAAATTAAGGGGACCAGCCGTGTAAAAAGGGTGGCCCCCTTAATTAATTAAGGGGGCCGCCTATCCGCGAAACCAAACACCCCCTTACAGTCGAATTTTATATCAAACATCACTTTTCTCTCTTCCCTCTTCTCCTACCTGCTGAGTGACGAAAACCACAACCCAAAACCTTCAAAATTCTATCCTCAAACTCAAAATTCATCCAATTTCGCAAGGGGCAATCACCTACAACTCGATTAACACCATCTATATGTCAGAAATTTTCCCTACACTTTTTCCTTTTCCAATTTCATACAATTCTGGCCTCTCAATCAAAATTGGGTATTTTTCACAACTTTTATATTTTTTTTGATTAAGTCTAGGAAATCCATAACTATAATGATTCCCGTAGTCATAGGTATTCAAAATTTCATAGGTTGAGTCACAATATTTTTTGGTTCACAAAATTCTTAAAAACATTACTATTATTTTTCAATTTTTTTATTTAAAAGAAATTTCAAAACAAAAGTTAATACATTGTTGATTCATGCAAAAAACATGTTAAAATAATCATACATTATCTATCGAAACATACGTATCTAAACGTTTATTTTTCAATTCAATGAATAAAGTTTTATAAATTATAAAAATAAAGGGGTGTTTGGTTCGTTTCTTAGGATCGATTTTTAGAGTCGAAATGACCATCACTATATTTTTGTCACTTGTATAAACACATAACTAACTTGTATAAGTCATCAAGATATATGATTTAGATATATCATTTTATAAAAAGTATAAAATAAAGAGGCGTTTGGTTTAACGGTTTAAAACATAGTGTTGAGTCAAAACAAACACCATTTAACTCTCGTCAAGTCAAAAATAATAAACTAATATTTGTCAACAAAATATACAACTTAACGTATATCTTTTGACAATTTTAGCCAACTCTTGTATTGATTAGGGAATGTTTGGGTCATTTTCTAGATGTTGAAATATATAACTAATATATATTCTTCAACACCCTAGATTAAGTGAAAAATAAATTAAGGAACATATGGATTACTTTTTAGGTTTTTTATTTTTAGAGTCGAAGTAATCCTTGTCCTACATTTGTCGTTTTTCAAAACTTTATTTTTTATTTTTTTATTCTTTTAATAATTTATTTCGTTGTTATCTTGTTTAGGTGATAAACATGCCTCGAGCAACAGTTGGTGATACCTCTCTTACCCGTTCTTACATTCCCAAAGTATCCCAAACACCTGGTATTTCTCCTACTATCGCACACTTCTACAAACCTATCAAAAATCGATGCATTCATGAGGGTAGAGTTGTTGATCAACTTTACTACACATCTGATCACATCGATTGTTGTTTTTCTAACATACGTCTCAATTGTCTCCACGAAATTAATGAGCCAATTGTCCCTCGTTTTATTTTGGACTTTTATAGAGAAGTCACTCTTCAAAAAGATGACTCAGGCGTCATTCTTATCTCCTTCACTCTTTCCCTCCAACAATTTGGTCAAATCCTTAGAATTCCAATCAATGGCCAAGCCGTATTCACAAACGAATGGGATCTTGGTTCTCTTGTGTACTCCCAAAAAACTGAAGGACCATATCATATCGACCTTCCTACTCCTAAAGAAATTCATCAATTTCTTCAATTTCAACGTGTTGACCCTAACCGCAAAATAAAACACAAAAACGTCATTCTTTCACCAAATCAAGTTCTAACCAAAGAACTTAGACAAGATTTGAAAAGATGGAACGAACTCAAGATTTTGACAAAAGATGGAAACCGTACAACACATTTAATTAGAATGTGTTTCGGTGATTTATATGAGGAGGACCACCCCGGTGACCAACTCTCACGTTCTTGCCTTAGCCCATATATTATATATGTATTCTATGCCGAGCATAACAATAAAAATCTTGGCCTATATACTTTGTCCAAAATAATGTTGCAAATCTTCGCACGAGCAACTCCGAAGCCTCATACTTACTATATGGTGTATGTTCTTCGACATGTACCTCTTTCGACTTTATTGGAGAGCACTATCCTTTCACCTTGACAATGGCAATTACTATTGACTTGATCGCTGTCATTCGTCGCACCCTATCTAACATCATCAGTAAATAGCAAAATACAATCCTGACCTACCTGACCCAACATCACGAGTACCCCTGCGTTCCTGCTCCAAATCTATCTTGCCTCGAGCATACACTACAAGCACCGGAAACACAACTCTCCGCTACCGCGGCTACACACTGTTCAACGCAAACCAATACTCTCTAACAAACATACACAGTCCGAAGAAGATCGTTAGACATATGAAGAGAGCTAGCTTAATAAAGCCAAGCTTAGAGGACTCGATGAACACTTTAGAGAGAGGAATAGTAAGAACATAAAAGAGCGGAATCGCTCTTAGAAATTATGAGAAACAAATAAAGAAAACAATCACTCACCCTCGTCAAAGAGCTTTAAAAGCGTGACATGTCATTTTATCCCAACACCATATGTCCGGCCCATGGAAAGCATTATGGCTATATCCATAGGCCAATATGGCCCTACACTTCTAGCTTAACAACATAACTATTAACATTAACGCGTACACAACAACACGTGCATTGCGAGCACTATCTCTAGTATCCTCGGAGAAGTGACCGTATACCTTTAGCTACTGGTCTCTCACACACATATTCATCTTCTCTACTTGGCCCATCAAGAGGATGTGTCAATCTAAGTATTTAATGTTAAATAATGATGATATTAGTCCAAGACTACATAAGAAGCGTAACCTAGCATCAATAAACTATGTGTAACTATAGTCAGGGTGACGTGATACTCGTAGTCTTGTGTCGTAGCGCGTTCTAAATCATATAACTTTTGTTTGTCAGAGCGAGAGATATGATATAGGAGGATATCTTTTCAGAATTTTGTTAGATGCTTGAAGCTTTGTTCCTTAGCTTGTCTGAAAGCTGAATGGAATTTTAGATACTCGTGTGCATCGTGAGCGGAATTGCATCAACCAACATAATCTCTTTTCGCCTTACTCGAAACTAGCCATCTTGTGGAACTTGTGACTTTTTGGACCGATACTTTGAGCTCATACTGATGTTCTGTTTCTTGGTCTTGACCACCGCTTGAATAAGAATTTCTCTTCTCTATCATGAAATACTTTAACTATAACACTCTTCACTTCAAGAAAGACTTCGATATTAGAGTGACGAAAACTAGAATCTTTGAATTCTATGACAATTAATACTTTTGGGGGTCCAACTTTTTTCAAGAAGACGTATGGTATCAGAGTAACAAAAACTTCTTTGAAATTTTTTGACCTTAATACTTTGTCACTTCAATTAAGACGTACGATATCAGAGTAGAGAAAGTCTTAAAACATGTACTTGAGCTTTCATGATGTCTTTATATTAGTCGGTCAGGTATGAGCATATGGTTATGAATCTTTAAGACAGCTGAACCAGGTACCTTCACCTCTATCTTTAAGTATCCTGCGTTAAAACAGTTAGCAATAAAGCGGGGGGGACGAATATGGCTTTGTCATTCGCCCGTGTTTGGTTAGAGTAACCTTTGAATCCGTGAGGATCGACCTGTGATCAGGTAGATTCAATTAAAGAAGAATCTCATTGACAGGATTTCCAGCTGAAGTATCAAACTTTCTAACACATATGTATTAGATTCATCAAACTCAGCATGTTATCATTACTAGAACGTCTCAAAACAGACAACACGATAAGAGTAAACCAGTGAGTTACCGTCTCAATGATTGAATAGAAAATCAATTTGAAAATCAATCGACGTGTCACTTACTAAAATGGTTTTGTGACACATCGAGAGTGTTAATCATTTCAAAAGATCACCATCAATCATCAATTCATATAATGGAACAAGTTTGATTCTTGTAGAATCACACCATCGTTTCTTTCCAGTTGTTACAAGTTTGATTCGTATAGAATCGCACAAGTCACCTACCATGAGCTTGTTTGATGTTGGCTCAAGCAGGATTTCCATCTTCACTATGATTACTTGAGTATTGGTATGTGCTTAATTACACATACCATTTATCCATTAAAACGGGCTTAAAAACCAAAAAACATACCAAAAATACATTGTATTTGTGTGTTTTACATTTATATTGTGCAGTTAACGGATATCAAAGAAAGGACACAAAAATCAAGTCAAAACAGACAAAACCGAGCACGGGAATGAAAAGAGCGTGAAAAGTCAAGTCAACCAGTCAAAAAGTTAAAGTCAAAATTCAACAAGTTAGTGATCGAAGCCGAGGACATAAGCATCCTATTGGGCCAACTCGCACCCCACTTAATGGGCCGGATCAGCCCAATATGCTTATTTAATAATCAAAATCCCAACATCCTATTTAAATCAAATCTGGCCCAAGTTTAATAAAATAAGCCTAACAAAGCCCAAACCACTTAACAACAGTTAGCCCACTACACCCTTAACCTGTTGCATCGTTAGTCCTTAAGGACTAACATTGCTAGTCCTTAAGTACTAACAATGTTAGCCCCTACACTTTTTAACCTTTGTACCCTACGTCCCTAGCCCTTAACCCCGTTACCCTGTTCACCCAAATCAATTTTTCCCACCATAACTGCTATTCACCATCCCTGTCACTCTTAACCTCATCCCATGAACCCCACAACAAAACCCCAAATCACAAAACTCCAAACCATGTTGGCAATCCCCTCATCTGTCATTCGTTGATGAAAAGGACAACAAATCAAGGGCTCAAATTGCAATCCATGGAGCCAAAGAAAAATGGATGGCTATGATGATGATTTCGACCCTCTCACACAACAAACACAAGTTCAAGACCCTACACCTTAGTTTTTTTATAAAGAGGATTCATGTTTTTTCATTGTAACGGATCTAGTGTAAAGTAGTTTAAGAGTAGTGTAGCCTTGTTTTTACTTATTTTACTGCTTATTTTACTTTAACATGTACTTTCCTTTCAAGCATTGTAATCTTTTAATATTTAATGAAAATTTTAGTTTTTAAGGTTTTATGTTAACTTGTTTTACTCTTATGCTTTTTATGTTAAAAACTGTTTCCAAGTCAAATTTTTATAAGCTCTTTAAGTTCTTATAAGTCACTAAGTTTTTTGTTTTATACACTCAAAAGAAAATGATGGTTTTATCTTTTGGATGATAAGCCTAAAATGGAAGGGCTTATGGTTTTACTAGCTTGTTTTGAAACAAGCTAGAGCTTGTTGATAAGCTCTAAGAGCACTTTAATCCCTTGTTTAAGCAAAGGGTATTGTAAGTTTCACATTTTACTTTTTAGCTTATTTTTATGCATTTGCTTATTACTGTTTACTTACTGATTTTTATTGCTTATTTATTCTTATTATTGTTGTTTAATGCTTACTTATGCTTACTTGTAGTATAAATCTCGTTTGTTCAAGTATTTTTCATAATCTGTGGTTTATAGCTCTTAAACAGCTTATTCTTGTTTGCTTATTTCAATTGCTTATTTAAGTTTGCTTGTTGTTTGTTCTTGCTTATTTTACTTAGTAGTCATCTGGTCTTGTTAAATCTTAGCTTAATTCTGTTTATAATAGCTAAAAAATGGAAAACCAATTTTTAAAGGGGTGTTTGGGTTAATAGCCAAATTGGGTCAAAAAGGGTGTAAAACTACTTTGGGTCATTAATCTGACTTTAACAAGCCTTTTTAAGTTGTGTTAATATATTTTTATAAGTTTTTCAAGTCTTAAAGTAAGTTTTAAGGTTTTATCTATAAGATGTGTGAATCTGTGGTCTCAAAACTCTTTTAAAGTGTTTAAATTTGATTTTGGCTCAAAAGTTGTTTTAAGGCTTTGGTTTTGTGTTTTTTTAGTGTTAAAATGCAGTAGCAAAAAGGGGGGTCAAGTGTGCTTTGACATATGGTATTAGAAGTTAATCTGTCTAAGTTATTTTTCAGTTTTAAGTTTTAAAATAGTCCATTTTTCAATTGCAAATTTAGATAAGCTAAAGTAGGTTTTAGGTTTTGAAATTTCTTGCATAAGTAGTTTGTAGTTCTAAATTGATCTATTTCAACTTATTTTGTAGTTTTAACTTATTTTAAATAGCTTATTTAGGTTTGCAAAAAGCTCATTTGTCTTTTAAAAAGAAAACCAAAAAGAGTGCATTATGTGTAATCAGCTTATAGGATAAGTTTGACTTGCATATAAGTCATTAAGCCATAAGGATAGCTTAAGGCTTTTAAAATTTAGCTTAAAAATAGCTTGTTAGCCTTTTTAAACTGTTTTCTTATGCATTCTGTCTTATTTGCTTTTTAGTCCCTTTCAGCTTATTATCTTTGCTTATTTTTGCTTATCATAGTTTATTAGGTGTAGCTTATTATCTGCTTTTGCTTATTTGCCTTTACTTTGTGCTTAATAAGTCTAGAATAAGCAAAACAGTTAGCCTTAATTCACTTAGTTAAAAAAAGCCACTCTGTCACTTTCTTTTGCTTATTACTAGCTTATTTTTGAGTTTTGTGTAAAGTTGCTTTTTTAAAGTTTGTCATTTGAGCTTATTTTATAAGTTGTTAAAAGCCAACAGTTTAGCCCCTTTAAGTCTTAGTTTAGAATGGCAAAGCTGTTAACTTTATTCAGCTTATTTTTAGCTTATTTTAGGTTTTTATAAAAAGTCATTTCACAAAAAGTTTTTATTTTAGTTGTATTAAGCTTTTTCAAAAAGAAATTTCAAAAAAATAAAAAAACTAGAGAAATTGGGAAGTCATGGGTGAGCAAGGCTCGAACCCGTGACCTCCACAACCTCAACCTAGTTCTTACACACACACCACATAACCAACTGCCTTGGCGTCTTTTTTATTTATGGTTTGTGTTATTAAATACTTATAGTATGTTTACAGTTTATGCTTATTCGGCCTTATTAGCTTATTTTCTGCTTATTAGTTAAGCCGAATTTCAAGCTGATATTTTTCATAGTTCTCCATAATCAAATGACTTTTGTGATTTTTTTGGATTTATAAATTAGTTAATCTGATTTTTAATATTTTATTTTGAGATAAAATCTGTTTTATAATACATACTAAATAAAATTAAAAGTCAGAAAAATATTTATTCCTTTTTTTTTTTAAATTTTCTTTTAATCATTTAGGACTTTAAAAATTAAATTTTGCATTGGTAGGGTTAAAATTTGTAAATTTAAGTTTTTAGAGTCGCTTTTTATTCACGTTAACGTTTACCGTTTAAGAGTCCTTAATTGCTTTCGTTTTTAGTTTGCCTTTACTTGTTTTTGCATTTTATTTATAGAAATAGAAAACCAAATCAACTTGTGATATTCAAGCATTGTTTCACAAACCGAATCTCGATTCTCAATTCAAACCTCGTCGGGAAACGACCTGTGAAGGTTTTTTTAGGATTTACTTTGGAAAAAAAGTGAATATCTTTTAAAAGGCCTTATGGAATACTTACTCTCTCTCATTATTTGATATTTTAGTTTATATATATTCTTATATAATTATTTAAACTACTACTAAAGAAATCAAAATCATATTTGGCGCCCGGCTTGCTGGGGAGGTGTGTGCGATTATCAAATTTACGTTTGAAGATTAGTGTTTGAAGAACCTTCCCCGTGAAGCTATCGTTTTTATTTGTGAATATTTTCATGTAATCAAAAATTCCAAAAAAATTGAAAAACAACAAAATCAACGGTGTGTCACTGGTAGATTTCGCTCCACCCTTAGATTACAAACAATCACGGAGGTATAAGGAGGTTTGATCCTAAACGAACTTCGACTCGAAAGGAGAAGGTTTTTTAAAACGCATCGCGCGTTACCTCGTGTCCTCTCCGCTTCTTTGTGCGTTTTCTAGAGAGCTACCGCGCACATTTGACTTTCGGTCCCAAAAATATTCTTCTTTATCTCAAACTATTTAATTCTAATGTCGTCATACCTCCATTGCGAGTGTGTTACTTGTGGAAGAACGTTTGATAGCACATTTTATCAACAATGTTATTGCTATCGGTCTGGAAATACTCTTAGAAATTGATTTTGTTCGAAATGCAATTCATACGTTAATTCGAATTCTTTCAACAATTCTCTAAAATTTTCTTACCCACCTCCACAACCCTCGACATACTCTTGTGAGTTATGTGGAAATGATCATCACTACGGTTCTGATTGTCTATCACAATTCCCGGTTGTCTATGATACGGAACCGTGCTACAATCAAAACTATGGTGATAATTGTTACCCGCAAAATTCACAAAGTTACCCACAACAATATCTTTGTTGTGAAAACTGTGGGGGTCCTCATGAGACTTTTCAGTGTCAACCGTTGAACCAAAATTATTATGATCCTAATCTTTGCTATAATTTTAATTCTCCCGGTTTTGACCAATATCAACCCCCCGGCGAAAAAGTTTTCCGCCAATCATCACCTCCTCATGCAATGAGTACGGAAATGTTGCAAGCTAGAGAAAACCTAATGAAATCTATACAAACCTTTTTAAAGAAGTTTGATCGTATATCTTTTAGAGAAACGCCAAAGGTTTTATTGCTAGCTTGGGAGAAAATTTTTAAAATTAAGCATGCTTGTAGAGAAAAGCAACATCAACAAGAGGATTTACAAGAATTGTTTCATAACTTCTACAAAATATTTGAATAATGATAAGTGAGGAGCTGGCCGATTATATTAATATTTCGAACTGGAATTGTCATGTCTTAAACGAAGATGATGACGAGGAGTATACTATTACAATCACACCTGTCTTACCAATCGAGGAGCCCGATAACTCTCTAAGTATGGGGGACGAGCATCTTAGCACTATTCTGGAAACGGTATCAAAGACGAATTATAGAGTCTATGTTGAGGAACCTGTCAACAATACCCAAGTGATTCCGAGGATTTTTGTCGATATCGAAAGTGAGCGTGAGATGTGCCCTTTTGTGAAAAATTACACGACTTCTTAAATCTTCTCTTTATTCACCACGACGATTTTTCCCTCTAGTGACAACGATCCATTTATGATGTAGGACGTTTCCAAGGAAAATTTATTCGAACCCTCTTTTTGATGAAGAAATCATTTCTACTAAGATAGATCCGCATCACTTTAATGCTGAGTCTGATCTTATAGAATCTTTGTTTAATCAAGATACTTCGATTATTTCTTCTCCTAAGATCGATTCTCTTCTCGAGGAGTTCTTCGGTGAACTCGCTCATATTGATTTAATTCCACTGGGAATTAATGAAGTCGACTTTGATCCTGAGGAAGAAATTCGTCTTGTTGAGAAATTGTTGTATGATAATTCATCTCCTCGACCCCGGAAGAATTTAATTCTGAAAATTCTGATGCTATAATCGAATCTTTCTCTCCATCTCCTATCCCCGTTGAGGATAGTGACTCTCTTATGGAGGAGATCAATTTATTTCTTGCTCCGGATGACTCGATGCCACCGGGCATTAAGAATGATGACTATGACTCTGAAGGGGATATCCTTTTCCTTGAAGAATTGCTTAGCAATGATTCCCCTTTGCTTCCTGTAAATGAGTCATTTCATTTTGATGTTCCAAACATTCCCTTAGTCCTTCTTCTGCAAAAGCCAAACCGATGAAGAAGAAATTGAGCTCGTATATGGGAGTTTTTGGCTGCAAAAAGTGGGTGGGTGATAATTATGAACTTATGTTTATTGTGCCTAATGTTTTTAATACCCACCCTAACCTAACCCTTTCTCTAATGTTTGACACTAAACTTGCTTCCAGTTTTCATTCCGAAAAATGAAGACAAAGTTTTCAATCCTGGTACTTCCTTGTTCTAATGGGAGAAATCTCCTCATCTCTTATCTCATCGGGGCTTTAATCCTTCAAAGATCATTTCTGATTTTTCTGAAAGCCCAATGATGATTTCTGGAGGGGACATTCCTATCTTGGATGTTCCGTTTCTCAAGTATGGGGGGATCGAGTCAGGCTCAAGACTCGGTTAACAAAAATAAGCGCTTCGTGGGTGGCAACCCATGCTTATCCTTATATAATTATATAGTAGTAATAAATAAGTGTGTTGTGAGGAGGCTCGCCTCTTCCTTTCTCGTGTTTTGTAGTTTTTGTTGTATGTCCCGGATTGACCCTGATTATAAAGCCTCTCGTGCTCGTGGTTTTGTCCTTCGTTCACTCGAGCTTCAATCCTTAGCATAATTATGGGAATCCAATATCCTAATCTTATCGACTAACGTTTATCTTTGAGCACACTTAATAAACGGCTTTAGATTTACGTAGAGACCCTTCTTAAAACATTGAGGACAATTGGGGGGGGGATCTATCGATTTGATTTAGCCCATACAGCCTCGATGTTTTTCAACGTAATTTACGTTTTTTACCACCAAAATTATCTAAAAAAAAATGAAAAAATGTTTAAAAAATTTTCAAAAATAAAAGTATGTTGATTTTATCACAATGTTGACTTTTCCTGCTGGAGGTAAACTATGAATAAAAACAAAGGAATTTTGACTCGTCGAAAGCGTGATGAGCTGTTCTAGCTTGTCCCTTAACTTTTAGACTAAGCATTCGCGGATCTTTTTATTAACTTTTAGACTAAGCATTGTGGCTTTTCTCTCCCTTAAGCTTCTAACCGGACTAATAATACGTGCTCTCTTCGAAAATTAAACTTATACCAACGATTTTTGAAGTATGGTCGATATCAATAATTTTAGTCTTAGTTCAAATTTATATTTAAATTTTCTAAAAAGAAATTTTCTCTATATCATGGTAATATAAAGTGTTATAAAAAAAATAATGAAAAATATGGTAATAATAATAAAAAAAAACTGTGGGCTAATAAAAGTTTACTGCATCTTGCCGGCTCACAACCGATGTTGCAGTCTTCTAAATAAGGCACATAGTAATTATCCGAGACTGATAAAAGTTTGCTGCATCTTGCCGGCTCACAACCGATGTTGCAACCTTCTAAAAGGTCGAGGATTTCCTTAGTTTAAAGGATGCATAATTATATTAAGTGTAATATATGTGATTTAATAAATATAGGGAAAATCTCTTTTTCTTAAATTTAAATATGCTTTTGAACTAAGACTATTTCGTTTTAAGTTGTGATTTTATGTATAAACGGGAAATCCAAGAGTTTTGAAACCGAAGGTCCGTGAGTCCCGATACTAGTCTCTGTGGGGTGTCAAAATCCTGGTCACTTAGCCGCAAGGTTGGGATGTGCCGAGACGAAAGTCGCTACATGGGATGATCTCGCCTTCAAACTCATTACTTTTGGGTGGAACGTGAAGCATAGAAATTTTGCAAAATGTTTGATTTATGGTTGAAATTCGAAATAAGCACATTCACCTAAGATATAATAATTGTCAGGAGTGAAAAGTTCACAAGTTACAAGTATGAGTAGTGTTAGCATCTTAACTTATATTTAACGGTGATTTTTGTTTTTGAGCTTGGTTTGAGACAAGTGAAAAATCAGAGACAATGAATTTATCCTTTTTGGGCATTTTAGGATTAAAGTGCTTCTTATTCCGTGACCCTAAAAGTTATAAAATAACGAAAGTCCAAACATGTTAGTTAGTTGCTTAAAAAGAAAAGTACAAAAAAAATGAGAAAAATGGAAAAATACAAAAATATGTGTGGTAATAAGTGTAAATGTTTAAAAATGGTCAAAACAGGGCTTTTCAAAACTAATGAGTCTTTAATTCCCTTTGATGAACACTTAGCTACTTTTCGAGGTAATTAGTCAAGGGGGATTGAGATTCTTGGTTTTCTAAAGTGTTTACTTATGGCATTGCGTGAGGACACGACAATATCTTAGTATAGGGGATTTTGGTATGTGCTTCATTACACATACCATTTATCTATTAAAACGGGCTTAAAGACAAAAAAACATACCAAAAATACGTTGTATTTATGTGTTTTGCATTTATATTATGTAGGTAACGGATATCGAAGAAAGGACACAAAAATCAAGTCAAAACGGACAAAATCGAGCACGAGAATGAAAAGAGCGTGAAAAGTCAAGTCAACCAGTCAAAAAGTCAAAGTCAACAAGTCAATGATCGAAGCCGAGGACATAAGCATCCTATCGGGCCAACCCGCACCCCACTTAATGGGCCGGATCAATCCAATATGCTTAATTAATAATCAAAAGCCCAACATCCTATTTAAATCAAATCTGGCCCAAGTTTAATAAAATAAGCCCAACAAAGCCCAAACCACTTAACAACAGTTGGCCCCACTACACCCTTAACCTGTTGCATCGTTAGTCCTTAAGGACTAACATTGCTAGTCCTTAAGGACTAACAATGTTAGCCCCTATACTTTTTAACCTTTGCACCCTACGTCCCTAGCCCTTAACCCCGTTACCCTGTTCACCCAAATTAATTTTTCCCGCCATAACTACTATTCACCATCCCTGTCACTCTCAACCTCGTCCTATGAACCCCACAACAAAACCCCACATCAGAAAACTCCAAACAATGTTGGCAATCCCCTCATCTCTCATTTGTTGATGAACAAGGACAATAAATCAAGGGCTCATATTGCAATCCTTGGAGCCAAAGCAAAATTGACGGCTATGATGATGATTTTGACCCTCTCACACAACAAACACAAGTTCCAGACCCTGCACCTTAGTTGTTTTATAAAGAGGATTCATTTTCTTTCATTGTAACGGATCTATTGTAAAGTAGTTTAGGAGTAGTGTGGCCTTGTTTTTACTTATTTTACTGCTTATTTTACTTTAACCTGTACTTTCCTTTCAAGCATTGTAATTTTTTAATATTTAATGAAAATTTCAGTTTTTAAGGTTTTATGTTAACTTGTTTTACTCTTATGCTTTTTATGTTAAAAACTGTTTCCAAGTCAAATTTTTATAAGCTCTTTAAGTTCTTATAAGCCACTGAGTTTTCTGTTTTATACACTCAAAAGAAAATGATGGTTTTAGCTTTTGGATGATAAGCCTAAAATGAAAGGGCTTATGGTTTTACTAGCTTTTTTTGAAACAAGCTAGAGCTTGTTGATAAGCTCTAAGAGCACTTTTATCCCTTGTTTAAGCAAAGGGTATTGTAAGTTTTACCTTTTACTTTTTAGCTTATTTTTATGCATTTGCTTATTACTGTTTACTTACTGCTTTTTATTGCTTATTTATGCTTATTATTGTTGTTTAATGCTTACTTATGCTTACTTGTAGTACAAATCTCATTTGTTCAAGTATTTTTCATAATCTGTGGTTTATAGCTCTTAAACAGCTTATTCTTGTTTGCTTCCTTATTTGTTTTTTATTTACCTTGTTATTCATCTGTTTTCTTTCTTCAACTTTTTCTACTCCTGGTAGCGTATATCATGTTTTTTATCTTGTTAAGGGGTTTGGCTCAAAGCATAATACTAATCAAAGGTGTGTACTGTTTGATCAACCTTTTGACTGGATTCATGTGGGATAGCTTACAACTAAGACTTACAAAATTGTTTTATAGTTTACAAAGTCTAAAACTCATTTTGAAGGTTTATTGAAGTCATGGTTTGAATCTGTGAGTTTTGAGCCTTTTAATTTAGCTTATTTGCTTAGGTTTTGATTAGGAGCTTATAGGTGTTGTTTTCTTACTTGTTTTAGAGTCTAAATGCAGTAGGATAGGAGTAGTTTAAGTGTGCATGTATCAATTGTGTTTTTAGTCAAAACTGTCAAAGGTATTAAGTCATTTTCAAAAGTTAAAAGTTCTTTTTAATTTCAAATTTAGATTAGTTAAAGTTGTTTTTAGAATCTGAATTTAAGAGCATAAGCTCATTAGTTGTCAATCTTAATCTGTTTTAGCTTATTTCATAATTTGAACTTATTTTAATAGCTTAAAAGTAGGCCTGCTCTTTTGCTTTTGTCTGGTCAAAAATTTGAAAAACTCAGCAGCTACTGAGTGTAACTAGCTTTTTCATTTAGCTTTTAAACAGCTTATTTGATTTTCAAAATGTTTTCTGATTGATGATTTAGATAGCTTATTGTATAAGCTTTACAGTGCTATAAGTCTCTAAGCCATAAGGATCCATTTACTAGCTTAAAAATAAGCTAGAAAGTGCCCCCTTTGGCTGTTTGGTTAAAAGTTTTAGCCAAATTGCTTAATTGCTTATTTGAGGATTTTAGCTGTTAGGATTACTTTAGTTGTGTTTAGATTTGCTTATTAGGATAGGTTTAAGTGCTTTTAACTTATTTAGCTTAGGTTAGAGCTTATTTAAGCTTATTAGCACTTTTAGTTCAGGATTTAAGGTTTAAAAGCCTTTAAGTGATTCTGTCATTTTAAGCTTAGTTTAGCTCATTTTGTTAGCTTATTTCTGATTCTTAGTGCTTATTTAGTTTAGCCTTAAGATTGTTTCTGCTTATTTGATTTTTCTTTTTGCTTATTGTGTCTAAAAATGCTTAATAATTTAGCCATTTAGGTTTGAGTATTAAAAACAGCTAAGTCTGTCCCTTTTAGAGCTTATTTCTGTTTTTAGGTTTTTATAAAAAGTACTTTCATAAAAGTTGCTTATTTTTAGGTCTTAAAGATTTTTCAAAAAATAAAATACTTGGGAATTAGGGAAGTCAGAGGTCACAGGGGTCGAACCTGTTACCTCCCCTTTCATACCAATGCATTTAACACACACACTCACAACCATCTACGCCCCTGGGTCTTTTTCGTAAGACCCTTGGTGCACTTAGTATATAAGGGTGTTTTTCACCCTTTTGCCTATAAGCCCTTTTTGGCTTATTTCCGGCTTATTGTGATAAGCTAGTTACACCATTTTATTTTTCCTAGCTTCTAAACTGTTCAAAGGACTTTTTTTTTACTTTTCTCAGATTTTTAGAAATTAGTTTAGTATTTTTAATTAGTTTTTTAGATTAAAACTGTTTTTAATTCGTAATAAATTAAATAAAAGTCAAAAAATTATAATTCTTTTTTTTAAAATTTTCTTTTATCATTTAAGACATTTAAAAATTAAATTTGCTTTTGTAGAGTTTAAATTTGTAGAGTTTAGGTTTTTAAAGAACGGGTTTTGATTCTGTTATCGTTTTCGTGTTTAAATCTTTAGTTGCTTTCGTTTTAGGTTTGCCTTTACTTGTTTTTGCTTTTATATTTGTAGAAATAGGAAACCAAATCAAAATCTTAAAATATTCAATCACGTGATTACGAACTTAGCCTTGATTTTCAATTCGCACCTCGTCGGGATACGACTCGGGAAAGGTTTTTTTTGGGATTTTGCTTTGGTCCAAAGTAATTTTCCTCTTTAAAGCCTTACGGAATACTTACTCTCTCTTTTTAATTAATAATTTGATAATTCTTATTATATATATTTATATATATTATATATATAGTAAAGAATTCGAATCAAGTATCATTCTGATGTTCTGGCAAAATCACAAGGATAATGCGTATGACTCTTTATATATTTCTCATTATTCACATTGTGTGAGATAGCAAGAATAATTTTGACATGTGTCCTAATGAGATTTATGGATGATCTCTTTTGGCTCTAGACTCAATAGTGCACTTTGGTTTTAGTGATCGGAGGCTGGAGCAGACTGCCACATTTTCAATACCAACTAACTCGGAGTGAGAAAGTTGATAGAAATGCGTGTAATCTTCGTGAGAAATGAAACCTAAATCTTTTAAGAGATTCTTTGTTGCTAGGGAGGGTTGTGCATTGCATCATTGGGTCCATGATGTCTGTCTTCAATGTCAGCAATCATCTTTTGTGATTCTTGACAGCAGATGTATTGACTCGGTTTCTGCCTAAGTGTAAGGAGGGCTTCTTTCTTTTCACCCTTTATCTTAACTTTTCTTTTTAATTCTTCAACCCCTTCAGCGCTTACCGAGACTTCATAACTAGTACCTTGTTGGATTTGTTCCAGTACTAGCTCCATCTCAGTCGGCACTTTTCCCTTATTCTCACTTTTACTCCTTTTTTTCATACCTAAAGACTACTACACTATCTAGTGGAATATCCATGGGTAGATCCCTTCGGTTCTGACTGGATCATGGGAATGAAAACCTAAACTTAACCACCTTATCACTCCAATACAGTAAATTAAATGGTCGGTCTTTGGTATTTCCACATTTCAGCCAATCACGTAATCATTTGCTCCACTTCATATGTGCATCGATTAATCGAAAGATTTTAGCACATATATGGGATAGCGTACACTATAGATCTTAAAATTCACATCTTTAGCCATATATTTTAATCATATTTTGTCCCCTTACCAAAAAAATTAAATCTCTTGATATTTTGGATATCAATTGATTCAAATATAACTGCTTTTAGGGAAAAATGTCCAATTATTAACAAGCCGTATTAGGAACATTTTTAATGCTCCCACTCAAATTATGAGGGTATTATATGGTGTTTGAGTATGTTAATTTGAATTTTTTTGAATTTACTAAGAAGTTCTTGAAAATTCATACTCAAACACTATATATGCCTAATTTTTAAGTCTACACTACATAATTATATATTCACAAGATTAATACGTACGAGGTTTGACATGAATGATGAGAACATCATATGATAGAATCATATGGTTCTTTATAGCAGCCGTAGGTCTTCCCCGTAGTCTCTCTTTAGAAGTTGTCTTTGCTTCCCTCTAAATCAGCAATCCTTTCTTGAGTAGATTCAAAACTTTCTTGCAAGCCGCCTCAAGCAGTCTTGATGTAAAAAGCCCAAATATACAAAGTACACAATTAATTCAAAATCGTAACATCAAAGTCAATTAAGTCCCGGATGTTCGAATTTCTCCTTACATAATAGTGATGATATAAATTGAAACACCAAAGTCAACTAAGTCTCGGATGTCACAATTATTCCCTCTAAGTAGTCGAAATGAAAACACCTAAGTCAACTAAGTCCCAAATGTACTCATTTCTTTCTGCAGAATATTGACTAACTTAAGGAATCATCATATTTATCAAACCCATGTGTACCTCTTTTGTCAACGAATTCTACTCCATTTAAAAAAAAATAAGCTTAGTGATTAACTGTTAAAGGAAGCATTAATTCAATCAGTAACCAATCTCCTTACGCTAGAATAAATATTCTGACAACACTTCCCCCTAGTATCTTAAATGATGCATACTTGAAATCACAAGATATCTCTTCCCCCATGTAGTTGAAATAGTGCACCCGAAAGTAACAAGTTAAACCCTGATTTTCTCTGCGGTTATGACATTTGTCTTTCCGAAATGACCTAAAATGAGAACAAGGTATGAATTCTATCACGTGTATTCATTATCTTTCTTGTATATCTATTCCGTACGCAAATACACTAGAGATCGTGTTCGAAGAATTGATAAGCTTAAATCTATCCCGTGAGAATCAACTGAGTCTTAGATTGCAAATAAGTCCCTAAAGTTTGAAATAAATGACATCTAAAGCTCTTATAGTTAATATACATTAACTCCCCTTAAAAATGTTATCCGTTATTATCCAAAACTTTATCTGTTTATTCCGTGACTTATTTTGAAAGACCGTTTTAAAAGATTATTTGATGACACATTCTCCCCCTAAATAATGACCGTTTTCTATTTAAAGAGTTGTT
>BQNB010003621.1:5594-51848 GCA_026074375.1 Tanacetum coccineum
GGTTGGGGATTATAGTTTCAAGTCTTTATAAACCCGTATTACAAACAAACTTATTATATAAATCTACTTATCTTAGCAGCTTAAGCTCTCATAAGCCTCTAAAATCCTTTTCCAAAACACAACCAAAGTAAATTGCAAAAGGTCAAAAGTTTTATCTCTTCAAAACATCTTTCATGAATACAACTGTTAGAAAGTGACTTAAACTCTAAGGGGCGTTTGGTAAATTTGTGTGACTTGGCCACCAAGTTTGTTTAGCCTATAAATAGGGATTGATGGGTTAAGTTTTCTATGTACATTGAATATTTGTTTTGTACCGTTTGAATTAGGGTTTGGTACCTTTGAATTTGTCTTTGAAATTTGGTTTGGTTATTTGAATAAAGCTTCCGCTTCGTTCGTTCGATTTTTTTTGTTTGTTTCGTGCTTTTGATTACCAACAACAACATAGATACAACAACTCTTATGAAACAGAAAAGTCATCTTGTCATGTATATTTATTAAGATAACAAAAATAAAGGAAGCTAGGTCGATGTGTCCTAAAAAAAACTGAAAAGAAGAGGAAAGTAAAAATAAGAGTAAACTGCAAAATACATCCGTGTGGTTTACACTTTCTTGCAAAATACGTCAATGTCAGAAACTATTGGCACATTACATCCTTCATTAGTCAAACGTTAGACATAATACATCTTTGAGTACGAACGATGCAAATATTTTTCCGTTATGTTCTGACGAGTGATGTATTTTGCAGTTTATCACAGGGATTATTTTGCAAATTTTTTTTTTATTTTTATTATTTTTATTTTATTTTATTTTTTATTATTTTATATTTTATATTTTATATTTTTTTATTATTATTAATATGATAATAATAATTACTATTGGCCCTTTTTATACGTTTTTATAAGTTTTCGTACGCTTTCATACGCTTTCATCAGGTTAAATATGTTTTGGTAATTTTTTATATGATTTTGTACGTGTTGGTACATTTTTAGTTTTTTATCCGTTTTTATATGGTTTTTTTTTCTGATTTGTCGGCTTTTGTACGTTTTCATCCGTATTTATTATCAAAATGTATAAAAATGAAATGTGTCAAAAAGTATAAGAGCGTATTAAAACATACGAAAACATACAAACACTGAAAAACAATGTACAAAAACTTAAAAAGACGTAAAACGTACAAAAACGGAAAAACCAACAAAAACTGATAAAAAGCATAAAAACGTATAAAAGTGTCCCAGAACATATTTAAACAGATAAAAACGGATGAAAACGTACGAAAAAGTATAAAAACGTACAAAAAACATAAAATAACGTCGAAGAAAATCGAACAAAACGAAATAAATGTACCAAACATATAAAAATCGATAAAAACGGATGAAAACGTAACAAAACTTACAAAAACATTAAAAACGTAAAAAAAGGTATACAAACGTATGAAAACGAACGAAAACGTACAAAATGGCCAATAGTAATAATAATAAATAAAAAAAACAAAAAAATAAAAATAAAAAAATAAAAAAAAAATAAAAAAAATATAAAAAAAAATAAAAAAAATATTTGCAAAATACATCTGTGGTAAACTGTAAAATACATCTCTCGTCAGAAGATAACGGAAAGATATTTGCATCAATCGTCCTCAGGGATGTATTATGTCTAACGAAGCTAACGAATGATGTAATGTGCCAATAGTTTCTGACAATGATGTATTTTGCAGGAAAGTGTAAACTAGAGAGATGTATTTTGCTGTTTACTCTAAAAATAAACTAAGAGGGAATAAATAAATGGAGAAAAAGAAAAGTTGTGTTTTAATTTATGTTCTCAAGTTAATAATGAAAGTAAAAGAAAGAGAAAGTTTTTGCGTTTGTTAAAAATAAACAAATAAAAAGCTAGCAAAAATAAACTTTTGCCCTTATCATCCTATTGCAATGCTTATAGAATGGGTATTTATGGTAATTTACATTATCCTTTTCTTTGTTCTCTCACTTTCACCCCAAAATTAGGATGAAAGTTTCGATAGCTCTTTACTCCTTTTTTTCACCCATTTGCTTTCACTTTCTTTCTAAAAAAAAAACTTGAGAATTAGGTATATTTTTTATATCCTACACTTTCTTTTTCTTTCTACTCTTTTACTCAACTTGAGAACACAATGTAAATGTTAGAAGTAACTTGCACGCTCCTTGTTGACATAAATTTTAAGATTTTACTTTTTCAAAATTGGGCGTCATTTCTACAGATTTAAAAACATTCACGGCTAAACCCCCCCCCCCCCCCCCCCCCCAAAAAAAAAAAAAACATACTTTAGGAACATGGATGAAAGGTTGTCAACAATATCATGTCTCGTTTAGATTGCACTACCAAAGAGTTGATCAAAACAACGACTACCATCGAAAAATCTCTGTGCTTAGATATCTTGAATTACTCGTAGAAATTATGATGATTTAAGAAGCTCGATTTCAGCTCAATCGATGGTTCAAATTTGATGAACTTAAGTAATTTCCGAGCTTGGGCAAGACTAAAGACCGAATTGGTACCTATGTTAATTTAGTCTCAGCTAGGTACTTTTAAAAACCACCATCGATTTCGTCTTCTTTAACCCATTGACCAAATAATCAACATATTAGCATATCAATCAACTATTTTATAATGATCAAATTATATTAGTAAAAATAATCAAAAGTGATACAAATGTCTACGGAATGTATATAAAAACATGTCTAATTATATAATCATATGCATCTGTTTCATAGTTTTGTATTTTGATGCAAAGGAGATACCCACAAACCACAAATTTTATCAAGTGTTTTGTTTAAAATAAACAAATATCATAAGCCACATGTTAAAAGATAATAAAATCAATCGACTATTTAAAAAAATGAAAAAAAGTAAGAAAATGGCTATGGCTAGACTTGAACCCATGACTTAAGCTTCAGGTGCAAAGCTCTTTTGCCATTCTTCCAACACACTCACCTTACTTGTATATCAAAAGTAAAGGGACCTCATTGTGAATCACGTATGTGTATGAATCGTATTATTATAAGTTGTTCACTAAACTTACATTTTTACAAATTTTGTTGCATTGCGCATAAAATATGTAATGAAATCAACCCGTTATAGGTTTATTCATGGGAATGAAATTCATGAGGTTGCCTATGGACACATTATCACATAACTGACCATTTGACCAATGGCATAGAAACACACCGTAAAACATTGCAACAATTACAACTCCTCTCGCAAAACAAAAGGGATATACACATTAATTAGGCTCGCCTAAGAGAGCTAGCAGGGGTGTAGAAAAAGCCGATTCGGGTCGGGTTACTCGGGTCAAAAATCTTATTTGGGTCCACCAGACTAACCCGAGTTCTAAATAGGGTTGGGTATCGGGTTGAAATGTTTTAGCTAAGTCGGGTTCGGTTTTTAATTTTTTAAATATAAATTTATAGATTTTTTATTTAAAAGAGTAAAAAAAAGAATTTTTTTTTGTCTTTTTATTCAAATTCGGGTTGACCAGACCAGAGTTGACCCAACCCAAATTGACCCGAACCGAGTTCGAATAGGGTCGGGTTCAGGTATGGAGTTTTTACCCTCAACCCGACGTGACCCGACCCGAATTGACCAGAACCCGACCGGGTAAACCCGATTAACACCCCCAGAGTTAGGTACCCTCGTACCATGGCTTTAAGCCATGGTCAAAAAGTGCTTCCACGTCACCACTTTTTTCCCATGGCACCACACTATTACATGACACCAAAACCCCCTCCCTCGTACAAATGTGGTGCCATGAGCAAAAGTGATGACATATCCACACATACCCCACTAAATATTAAAAAAATTTAGAAAACCTACCACGTGGTGTAAGTGTGTAACAGTTTAATGTCCATTAATCAAAGGATCAATACAATACATAGTTTTCATAGATCATTCTAGAAAAGGGCTTGAGCCTAATATATATACATAATAATAATACGGGCTAACACTCTCTCACAGTTTGAGCAGGAGGACATCGGACGCTCAAACCGGTACGAAACTCCTCAAACAATGCAGAAGGCAATCCTTTATTGAAAATGTCCGCATACTGATAACGCGAAGGAACATGAAGAACATAAACCTGATTAGCAGCAACCAAATCTCGAACAAAATAAATATCAATCTCGATATGCTTCGTCCGCTTATGCTGAATCGGATTAGAAGACAGATAAACAGCACTAACGTTGTCACAGTAAACAAGTATAGCGGAAGACAAAGGTGTATACAACTCACGCAAAAGATTTCGCAACCAACAAGTCTCAACAACAGCATTGGCAACACACCCGGCCCCTGCACTAGAATGAGAAAGTGTCGAATAAGCAACCGAGGATGTAGTAGAAGATGAAAATAATTGTAACCCTTGACCTAGTGTACCCCGAACATACCGCAAGATCCTTTTAAGAGCCGAGAAATGAGGCTCCCGAGGATCATGGATATAAAGACAAACCTATTATACTGCATACGAGATATTTTGGCGAGTAAAAGTAAGGTACTAAAGAGAATCCGCAAGACCTCGATATAAAGTCGAATCAAGCACTGGATCACCATCATCTCCCAACTTAGACTCAATATCAACAGGAGCCTAACTAGGATTACAATTAGCCATATGAGCTCACTCAAGAATCTCAACAGCATACTTGTGTTGAGATAAGAACATCCTTATAGAATCGCGCGTAACGAAAATACCCAGAAAATAATTAATCGAACTGAGGTCTGTCATAGAAAACTCCTGATGTAATGAACTAATAACCTGCTACAACAAAGTCTCAGATGATGAAGCAGTGAGTACAATATCATCAACATATAATAAAAAATAAGAAGTATATGTCCCCTGTTGATAGATAAACAAAGATGAGTCACAACGAATATGATGAAACCCAACACGAGTAATATATGATGCAAATTATTGAAACGAGGCTTTGGGGGCTTGCTTGAGCCCATAAAGAGACCTCTGTAATAAACACACATAATCAGGATGCACAGAATCCCAAAACCCCGAAGGCTGATGCATATAAACTGTCTCAGATTAATTACCATGTAAAAAGGCATTCTTGACATCAAGCCAATAAACTAGCCAATGTCGAGAAGTAGCCAAACTAAGAATAGTCCAAATAGTCCTCGGTTTAACAACGGGGTCTCATCAACATCAATACCCTAAACCCAATTATATATGCGGGTTAAATAGTTCAGGTTCGGGTTATGTGTAAATAGGTTAGGGTTGACATAGTTGACCCGATTATTTTGAATGAATCAGGTTTGGGTTAGGGTTTTCTGACCAACTTGTCAACCCGAACCCGCTAACTCGAACCCGAACCGAATTGCCACCCCTAACTTGTTGAATGATCAAAGAGTAAATTTCATTTTTTTGTCCCTGTGGTATGGCTAAATTGCAGGTTTGAGACCCTAACTTTTGAAATTGCAGTGATGGTCTCTATTTTCAAGTTTGGGTTGTCCTTTTGGGTTGCATTTTTGGTCCTGTGGTTTGGCCAAATTGCAGGTTTGGTCCTGGCCCTGGGACCAAATTTGCAACAGAAACTTGAAAATAGGGACCATCACTGCAATTTCGAAAGTTAAGGTCCCAAACCTGCAATTTAGCCATACACAGGGATCAAAAATGCAATTAACTCATGATCAAATTGTGGATGATCAATTCTTTACATAGTAAAGTGTTTGTCACCTTAGAAGAATCCAAAATAACAAAGATTAAGACTTTGTATGTATATCAAAGTGTATGCGGAATCTACACTTTGATACTCTATAGGTATTTATCAATAGAACAGTAATAAGCAAAGAACAATGAATAAACTGCTTCAATATTATTAGAATAATAATACGAGTACTCTTGTAGTACTAGGGTTACAACCTTGAAGCTATTCTTTCTCTAAGATGTATCTCTATCTCTTAAGCGTATGCATCTATTAAACATTAACCTAGGATCTCCTTTTATACAACACAAGGAGTCCTTTACAAGATAACTATCTAAATTTTAGGATTACAGTTACAATCATATACGACTTGTCCTAAAATACATGCATTCCATAATTATCTCATTTGCATCCTTATCTCCATGTCAACATCTTTATCTCCAAGTCAGCAGCTTTGACCATCAGCAGTATTAATCTTTCTTTTAGCAGTATTAACTAACTCTGACAGTACTAAGTATGTACTGGCATTACTAACTCTATTAGTACTGTTAGTTATACCTTGGCAGTATTAACTCTTGTGAAGATTTATTCCCAACAATCCTCCCCTAAACTTGTGATTTATCTTCAAATCATCAAGTTTCTTCTGAATTAAATCTTCCAGTCTTCTTTCTTTGCTCATGATTCTTTCAAACATTTTTCTACTTCTGCACTTGAGATCTTATAAACCTTAGAAGTTCAAAAGCCTGTGAACTCTCATGATCAACCTCCAATCTTTTACTTAACATCTTTGACAACATCTCTTGACTTAGAGGATATTTCTTCTCTGTCAGCATATGAATTGCTAAACCATTTTCCATTAACAAAATGTGAATGCCACAAAAGTTACATAATCTCCAGCTTATCAAATTGTATTCACGCTGATTTTTCCAAATTTCATTTTCTTCATCAGGCTCAAATAGAGTATATAAATCTCCCCAAAGCATCAAATCAAATCCTTCTGGTCTTGAAGCACTATACCTTTCTTTGACTAATCTGTACAGCTCCTCTACATCTTGTCTATCAAAGTCTTCAAGCATCTCACTCAAAATCTTATAGTTCTTGGAACTGCCATCTCCTCTGAAGATTTAATAATACATTAAATTCTCTGTCAAAACACAAGTCTTCCAATCCATAATTGGAAACTTTGTAGATAGAGATTCAACATCTTCTGCAGCATCATCTCTAGGAACTATGTCTAGATATCCTTTAAGATCTTCCTTCTCATCATCTTCTTCCATCTTTTGTCTCTTACTTCTTGTGCTTTTTCTAGGAAGAGATTTCTTTCTTTTTGCTCCAGATTCCTTAGAAACTTCTTTCATTTCCTTTTGAGTATCAACATCTTCTTCTTCAATCTTTTCAGGGGACTTCATCTTTTCACTTTCATGCTCTACATCCATAGGCTCAATATGTTGGTTAAAATCCCAAACCTTTTCAAAGATTGGCCTAATCTCATTATAAGACATTCCCTTGAAATCACTAATCTTGTAGTTTCCCTGATTCTTCAAGTTTTTATTCATATTCCTCCTTGCTTGGGCAACTATCTTTGGTTTCATCTTTAGAGTATGATACCTTATGACTGAAGGATCATTCCAATCTATCTTCTTAGATGACTTAGCTTCAGACATAGCTTTTTGCCCTTCCTCTTCATTCCGTTGTCTAGCAATTTCTTCATTCCTTGCAATCTGTGCCCTTTGTTCTTAATCCATTTGTTCTTGCAATCTAATGGCTTCAGCAAGACTCTACCTTTCTTGTTCAAGCTCTTTCTTAGACTTTTTCTTGGGCTCAGGCTCTGTCAATATTGCTTTTCCCTTGTCTTTTCTTGTCCTTTTCTCTTCACTCCTTCTTCTATAAGTAACAGTTCTTCCAGCAGTACTAATATTTACCTCAGCAGTACTAACCATTGGAACTACACTAGCAGTACCTTTTGTTGCCACAACAGTACTAACTTCAGAATTCCCTTTTTCACTGCTTCCTTGATCTTGAATGACTTCAGTGGGAGTCACTTCTTGAATAATTGGTTCAGTTTCAGTGCTTGTCTTCTCTTGAACCTCTGCATTCTCTTGAACCTCTGCATCAGATAATTTCCTCCCCTGTTTGGAAGAATCGTCTTCAATAACTTCATCATCTTCAGAAAGGACAACCCGAGCTTTTTCCTTGCTTTCCCAGTCTTGACTTGATACTCTAACTTCTTGACTCTGAGAATGAGCTTAGTGAATGTAGAACTATAGGTTTGCTTTGTCTTCTTCAAGTCATCCTCCAAAACTTTAATCCTGTCAAAAAGTTTTGTAACCAAATTCGTCAATTCAGTAAGTTTTAAGCTACCCTCATCACTTCCATGTGAGTGAACAGCATGGAGAGGTGAGTCATGGGGTGTAGGAATATGTTGTTCTGCTCCAGGTGATGGTTATGTTGGTTGTGTTAGTGATGGTAATTGTTAAGCAGCAGTGGTATGATGAGGTGTGGGTTCAGTTGAAGGTTCAGATGAGGGAGAAGGTGATGATATGGTTCTGGAAGGTAAAGGTAAAGGTTCAGGTGAAGGTGTGATTCTAGAAGGTGAAGTGGAAGGTTCAGAAACATTTAGCATAGTAGGAAATAAAGCAACTTCTTGGCCTGAATATCCCTTTGTAGGTCTCTTTGTATTTTTAAAAACTTTGATGCTAAGAGAGGGTACAGGATATGTTCTTGTGTGTTGTTGAAGTTGTTTCCTCTGCATATCTAGGCATATTTGAATGAACCTAGGATACATCAAAAACTTGTGGGAATTGAAATATTGGACACCATATGCTCAAAAATCAACCTAGAAAAGTTATATCTCCTATTGGTAGCTAAACAGATAACAGCAGTTGCAATATTACTACTAAACTGCTCCCAAGCAGTCTTCTTTGGGCTAAGGCAATGAAGAATAGTGTGAATAAGAAACCTCCATTGAGGTGAAAAAGCACCCTTTTGAAAAGTTAACTTATCTGAATCGGTGTGATATCCCATGAGTGCCAACTGCTCAAAAATCTCCGAGTTAGGTATAGAAGTAATACCATCATGATTATCCAGCTTGAGATGTCTTCGTAATGATGCTTCAGTAATAGTTGCTGAGTGACCATCAATGGTAGCAGTAATCTGGACTTCTCCATTATCATCATTAGTAGCTTTGGCAGACCTCCAAAATTGGTTGATAAAAGATATATAAACATCAGGCTTCTTTGTGAGTGCATAGCAAATGTGACTTCGATTTAGGAAATCGATGACTTGATGAAACCCTTCACTTCATGTAGATTTCTCTAAAAATGCTACCATGTTGTGCTTGTCACAAAATTCCAAATTTGCCATGAAAAAAAGTGTGAGTAATCGTGTGGGATATGATCGTTTATGAAAGAATAAATGCTGGAGAAAGTTAATTGAGATTATATAGAGTATATGTAGAGATATGGTTTGACTGGCTTAAAGAAATTGAGTTTATCGTGATGAAATCAAGCGGATTTATAGAAAGGATCACAAAAGTCCAATTGGTCAAACTCTATATCGTAGGTATTTGGTGAAAATATCTCAACGGCTCTATTAATTAATGAAATTCTGTTAGGGCTCAAACAGTACTAACGGTCATCCAGCAGTACCAAAATGGTCTAGCAGTACTAAAATAATCCTAGCAGTATTAACTTCTCCAACAAAAGCAGTACGAACTCCAAACTTTCAACATTAGCTTTCACACAATCTATCTTTCTGTTTTTAAGCTCACTTTTTATCTCTCAATTCTTTTAACTCACTTTGCACTCTATCTGTTTTTCACGCATCTCTCTATCTGTTTTTAAGCTCACTTATTCTCTCTATTCTTTTGGCTCACTTAATCACACAAAGTATTGTTTTTGGCAAACTATCAGCCATTAACGGATTTGATTAGTCTTTACCAATAGCCATTTGTTTTGGACTAGCCAATGCTTCATTATAAAAACATGGTGCATTGATGACCATATAGTTTTGAGTAAACTATCAACTATCAACGGATTTGAGAAGTCTTTACCAGTAGTCATTTGCTCTGGACTAGTCAATTCTTAATGTCTATAAGACATGGTGAACTGATGACCGTTTGTTGTGTGATGGGACAATCAACACTTTAAGAACAAACAACTTTCCTCCCCTCAAATCAGACATCATTGAGTAACCAATTTCACACATCATTGTTTATCCTAAAAGAGTTAGCTCAAAACCAAGAAAACATAATCTAACCATGTTTCTTGTATTAGCAGTTTAAATGGACTAACAGGATTAACAGTGAGACATAGAAATAACTAGCAGTACTAACTATAAGTAACAGTTTAATCAAACAGTTTTAAATATAACTAGCAATACTAATTATAACTAGTAGTGTTAATTTACAAAGACTGAACATTACTAACATTTAACAAACTTTACAAAACAAACAAGAGATATGGGCATTAGGGATTTAACATTCCAATACTTGAGACCAAGTACTACCAGCATCAAAACCCTTTGTAAGAAGATCTGCTACATTATATTCAGTATCGATTTTAGCCATTTGAATCAACTTTTTAACATTGCAGTCTCTTATAAAATGATGCCTAATCTCTATGTGTTTTGTTTTAGAATGTTGAACTGGATTTTCTATTATGCAGATAGTACTATTATTATCAATATAAATAACAGTATTCATGAAATTGTACCCATAGTCCAGCAGTTGGTTTTGTATCCAGAGAACCTGTCCACAACAACTTGTAGCAGCCACATATTCAGATTCAGTTATAGAAGTGGCAACTACAGTTTATTTCTTGCATTGCCAAGAGATCAGCTTATTGCCCAAAAACTGGTAACCTCCAGTGGTTGACTTCCTATCTTGTGTAGCTCCAACATAGTCACTGTCAGTGTAAGCAACTAATTCCAATTTAAATATTTTATTATTGTATTTATTAGTATTGTTTTCTTTTTATTTTTTTATTAGTTATTTTATTAATTTTAATATTCATATTTTATTTTTAATATTTAATATTTTAGTTAATTTAATTATTATTTTTATAAATATTATTTTTTTTTTTTTTTTATATATTTTTTTATTTTCTTTTTTTATTTATTTTTTTAATAACAATATTTTTAATTATATTTTTTATAATTATTTTAATTTTATTTTATTTTATTAATTTATATATAGTATTTTATTATTATATAAAAAAATTTTTTAGAATATTATTTTAAATATATTTTTTATTTATTTATATATTTTTATATATTAATTTAAATTTTTATTTATATTTCTTATTAATTTTTATTATTTTATATATATAATATTATATAGTTTATTTTTTTATTATATTATAACTTATATTTTTTATTATATTATACTTTTTGTTAGTTAATTTATATTATATTTTATATTTTTATTTAGTTTATTATTTATATTTTTTATTTTTTTAGTTATTATTTTTATTTTTAGTTATATTTTCTTTTTTAAGTTTTTATATATATTTTTTATTTAAAATTTTTTTATTTATTTTTTTTTTTTTTGAATTTTGTTTTATAGATTTAGAAATTTTTTTTTATAATTTTTTTTTTATATTTATTTAATATTTATTTTTATATTTATTTATAATTTTTATAATTTTATAGTTTATTATTTTTTTTTTTTTAATATCCTTATTATTTTTTTAAATTTTTTTTATAAAATAAACTACTTTTATTATTTTAATTTTTTTTTTATATTTATTTTTTATTTTTTAATTTCTTATTTTTATTATAATTATTATTAGTTTTTATTTATATTTTAAATTAATTTATTGTAGTTATATTTATTTTATTATATGTTTTAATATTATTTTTAATTATATTTTTTTTTAGATTTTATATATTATAATTTTTTTAATATTTAATTTATTATTTTTTTATTTATTTTTTTTATTAGTATTATTAGTGAGATTTGTATTTTTCCTTTTGATTATATTTATAATATTTATTTATATTTAATTATATTATTTGATTTTTATTAGTTTTTAGTTATCTTTAGTTATAGGCTTATTTCTTATATTTATTTTTATTATTTTTTTTTTTTTAAAATTTATTTTTTTTTTTTATTATTTTAGATGTTTATAATAGTTTATTATTTTTTTATTTAGATATTTTTATTTTTTTTAAAATAAATTTATATTCTATTTATTTATTATTTTTTTTTTTATTTATTTATTTTTAATTTATTTTTTATATATATCATATTATATTAAATTTTTTATTAATTTTTTATATAGATATTTCTAATATATATATTTTTTTTAATTTTTTATTTTTGTATATTTTATTTATATTTCTTTAATTTTTTCATTTCATTTATATAATCTTTATTTTTAGTTGTATATATTTTTCTTTTAATTTTTTTAAATATATTATTATATATTTTATATTTTTTTTTTTATTTTATTATTTTAGATAATATTATATATTTTTTATTTTTTATATTAGTTATAGTTTTTTATTAATCAATAATTTTAATTTTATTTTAAATTATATTTTTTTTTAGTTAATTTTATTACTAGTCTTAATTTTCTCTATCTTTTTATTTTTTATTAATATATTTCTTTATTTTTTTTTATTAGTCTTTTTTTTTATTTTTAATTTTTATTGTTTTTTATTTTTTTATTTATTATAGTCTATTTTTTTTTATTGTTATAATTTATTTTTTTATTTTTTTTTTATTTTTTGTAGTATTTTTTTTATTTAATTATTATTTTATTAGTATTTTTAATTTTTATTTATTATTTATTTTTTTCTTATTTTTTAGTTTTATATTATATAAATTGTTAGAATTAATATTTTAATTTATATCGAATTTCTATTTTTTTAATTTTTTATTTTTTATATTCATTTTTAATTTTTATAATTATATCTTTTTATATTTTTTAATTTAGATATATTTATACACTTATATTTTTAATATAATATTTTTTTATAATTTTATATTATTTTTTTATTATTAATATTAACTTATTTATATATATATTTATTTTATTAATAAATAATTTATTATTTTTAATTTTCTTTATTCATTTTATTTAGTCTTATTATTTTTTAATAGTATTATTTTTTTTTATATTTTTATTATTTTTTATTATATAATAATTATAATTTTAATATATTATAGTATATTTTTATATTTTATTTTTTTTTATTCTAATAATTTATATTTTTTACTATTTTTTATTTTTTTTTTATATTTTTTAATTTTTAATTTTATTTTAATTAGCTTTTTAATAATTTAATTTTTTATTTTATTTTTATTATATTATTATTCATGTTTTTTTTTTATTTTATTTTTTATAACTTTTTCGATTTTTTTTTTGATATATATTTTTATATTAATTTTATTTTTTGTCATATTTATTATATTATTATATATCTAGTTTATAATATTTCTCATTTTTTAGCTATTTTTTATTTTTTAATTTATATGTTTATTTAAATATAGATTTTTTTTTTTTTTTTAGTTTAGTTATAGAATTTAGATTTTTACTTTTTTTATTTCATATTTTACTTTATTTAATTTTATAATTACTTTTATTTTTTTTATATAATTTAATTATTTATTTATTTATATTATATTTTTTTTTATATTAAATTAGATATCTTATATTTTTTTTTATTTTTATTTTTGTTAATTATATTTTATAATTATTTTATTATATTTATATTATTTAAATTTTAATTTTTATTTTATTTTTTTTATTAGTCAATTATAATTTTTTATTTTTTTATTTTTTATTTATACATTTAATATTTAGATTATTAATATTTTTATAATTTATTTTATTTTTTTATATTTTATCTTCATTTTATTTTATATTATTAGTATTTTTAGTATTTTTTTTTTTAATAATTTATTTTATTAGTTCTTTTTTAATTATTTTTTTATTTTATTTCTTTATATTTATTCTATTATTTTTTTTAATTTATTAATTTAATTTCTTTATTATTTTTTTTTTTATTTGTGTTTATATTTTTCTTATATCATTTTTTTTTATTATATATGTATTTTCATATTAGTTTATAAATTTTATTTATAATTATTTTTATTTTTTATTTTTAGTATTTATTTAATTTTTTTTTATTCTTATATTTATATACCTTTTTGATATTAGATTTTTTTATATATTATAATTAATCTTATTTTATTATTTTTTAATTTTTTATTTTTATTTAGTTTTTTATATATTTTTTTTATTTTAATAATTTATTTTTTATTATTTTAGTATTATTATTTTTTTATTTAGTTATTGTTTTATCTTTTCTTATCTTATTTTTATTTATTATTTTAATATTATCATTATTAAATATACTATTTTTTTTTATTTTTATATTTTTATATTATAGATATTAATTATTTTTTATATTAGTTATTATTATTTAGTTTATATTAATTTATTATATTATTCACTTTTTTTTATAGTTTATTACATATAGTATATTTTTAAATTTTCTTTTTTTATTCATAAATTATTTTTATAATTATTTTTATATTATTTTAATTTATTTTATTTTTTAAATATTATTTATTATATTTCATTCTAGACATTATTTAAGGTTTTATAATATTTTATATTATTTTATATTATATTAGTTCCTTTATATTTTTTTTTATATATTAATTTTTTTATTTTTATTTTTTTATATTTATTTTTTTTTTATTTCTATAGTATTATTAATTTTACTAATTTTATTAATATATTATTATGTTTATTTTTTTATTATTTTCCAACATATTTTATATTTATATTAATAGATTTATTTATATTTTAGTCTTCTATTAATTAATTTATTTTTATTTTTTTCTTAATCTAATTATTAATATTTTTTATTTTTATAATTTATTTAGTAATATTTTTAATTATATATTTTATATTTTTATTATATATTTTTATTTTTATTAATTTTTTATTATTTATTTTTTTTATAATAATTATTAAATTTTATAAAAAATATGGATATTTAATATTTATTTAATTTAATTTCTATTCTTTTATATGTTTTTCGCTATTTTTTTATCTTTAATTTTTATTCATTTTTTTTTTATTTTATAATTTTATATTTTTATTTATTTTATATTTTATTTATTTAGTTATATTATTATTTATACATTTTAGATTTTTTATTATTTTTTATTTATTTATTAATTTTTTTTAATTATTCCTTTAATTTTAATTATTTATTTAATTATATTAATTTATATTATTTAATTTATTATTTTATTTTTATTTATTATAATTTATTTTTTAATTATTATTTTTATATTTTTTTTTATTTATTTTCTATTTAGTATATTTTATTATTTTTTTTTTATAGAATATTTTAGATTTCATTTATTTTTTTTTTTTTATTTTTTTTTAATTTTAATTATTTTATTTTTTTATTATTTATTAAATAATTTTAGTATATATTTTATTTTTGATATCGATTTAGTTTATAGTTTATAATTTTATTTTTATAGATTAGTTAGTATATTTTATTTATATTTATATTTTCTAATATTTTTGTATTATTTAATTTTAATTTTTATATTAATATTTATATTTTTAATTTAATATATTTTTTTTTATAGATTATAATTTATTTTTAATTAATTACTTATATTTTATATTTAAATATTTTTTTTTTAATATTTTATTTTATTTTATTATCTTTTATATTTTCTTTTTATATAGTTTGATTTCTCTTTATTTATATTTTATTTTTTATTATTTTATTATATTTCTATTATATTATTATTTTTCTATAATTTATATTTTTTTATTTTTTATAGATCATTTTATTTATATATTTATTTTTATTTAGTTAATTATTTTATTCTGTTATATTTTTTTTTTATTATTTTTTTCTATTTATAATTTTTTAATTTGCTTTTTTTATTATTTATAATTTTTTAAATTTTTTTTTAATTAATTTAATATATTTTTAGTTGTTTAATAGTTTTATTATATAGTATTTTTATAATATATTTATTTTTCTTATTATAAGTTCTTTATCTTTTTTATTGATTATTTTCATTTTTTATTTTTTTAACTTTAATACTTAGTATTTATATAATATTTTTTATTCATTTTAATTTATTAGTTTTTATTTTAGATTTTTTTTTTTTTTTATTTTTATTATTATTAATTTTTTTTTATTTAATTTTCAATATTTTTTTTTATTAATATATGTATTTTAAATTATTCTTATTCGTTTTATTTATTTATTATATATCTATTTTTTTATTTTTATAGATATATAATTTATAATTATTATAAAATTTTTTTATTAATTATTTTTTTTTTAGATTTAATTTATTTTAGATTTTATTTTATTACTTTTAATATCATTGTATTTATTTATTATTTGTTTTATTTTTTAATTTATTATTATTTATTTTTTATACATTTATTTTTATTTTATTTATTAGTATTATTTTTTATTTATAATTTATTATTTATTTTAATTTTTTTTTTTATTAATTATAATTATTTTTTTTATATATTTTTTTTTTTTTTTAATTATTATTTATATTATTTTTATTAATTTTTTTACTATATTATTTTTTTTATACATAGTTATATTATTATTATATAATATTTTAGAATTATAATTTAGTTTTTATTTTTTTTTTTTTATATTTATTTATTTTTTTTATATTATTTTTTTTTTATTTTTTTATAGCTATAGTAGATGGGTTTTATTTATTTAGTTTATATTAATTTTATTTGTTTTATTTTTTTTTTTTAATTTTTTAGATTTTTATTTTTTTTATTTTAATAATATTTTTTTTTATAGGATGTATATTTATTATAATGACTTATTATTATATAATTTTTAATATGATTTTTATATTATTTTTTTTTATAGTTTAGATATTTAGTTAGAGAATTATATATTTCAACTTTTTTTATATTTTAATATTTTTTTTTTTTTTTTTAATTTATTACATTTTGTTTATTTATTTATTATTTTTTATATATTTAAATATTATATTTTCTTACTTTATATTTTATATTTTTTAGTTTTTTAATTATTTATATTTATTTTTTTTTTATACTTGTATTATTAAATTGTATATATTTTATTATATTATTATAATTTTTATTATAGTTTAATATAGTTATTAAATTATTTATTTTACTTTATTATGTTTATTTATTTTTTTTGATATTTAGTTATTTTTTTATTTTAATTTTAAATATTTTTTTAATTATTTTATTTTATTTTTTTAATTATTAATAGGTATAGATTATATATATATATATTTTTTTGTTATATTTTTTTTATTTAGATTTTTAGATTTTTATTTATTTTATTATTTTTTTTTAGGAATTGTTCTTTATAGTTTTTATTTATATAAATAAATATTTATTATTATACTTACAATATTAGATATATTTTTTTTCTTTTATTATTTTTTTTTTAATATTAATTTTTTTTTATTATATATTTAATCATATATTTTTTTAATTTTTTATTTTATTTTATTTACTAATTTCTTTATTGGTTTATTTTTTTAATTATTTATATTTTTTTTTTTATTTTTTTAAGTATTTTAGAATATTATATTATTTTCAATAAATTTTTATATTAATATTTTTATTTTTAATTTTTTTTTTTATTTTTATTTATTTATTTTTTTATTTTATATTAATTTTATTCTTTTTTATTATAGTTATATTTATATTTTTTATTTTTTTATTTTTTAATTTTATAGCATTTGCTTTTAATTTTTTTTTTTTTTTATTATTTTTACATTTCATTATTTAATTATTATATTTAATATTATTTTTTTAGATATATTAATATTATTAGTAGTTGTATATTATATTAAACTTAATATTGTTATTATATTTTTAAAATTATACGTTATTTATTATTTTGTTTTTATTATTTTAGTAATTTTTATAGAATATTTTATTTTAATTTATTAATATTTAATTATATTTTATTTAAATATATTTTTATTTAATATATATATTTTATTTTGTATTATATTTATTTTTAATATTTTTTTATTTTTATTTTTTTTTTTATTTTTTTAGTTTTTTTTTATTTTAATTAGATTATATATATATTAATTATATTAATAATTATTATTTATTTAATTAAATAATTATATTTTATTGATATTTTTATGTTATTTATTTACTTTTTGTTAGTTAAGATTTATAAGATTATTTTTTTATTTATTATATATTTTTTTTTTTATTTTATTATTTTTTTTATTTATTTTTTTTATTTGTTTTATTTATCTTTATATTTTTTATTATTTATATTTTTGTACTTATTTTCTAGAATTTTATTTTTATTTATTATATAATTTTTTATAGTTTTATATATATATTATTATTTTATCTATTTATTATAATTATTTAGGTTTATTTTAGATTAATTTTTAATTTAATTTGTTTTATTTTTATTTATAATATTTTTTTGTATATTATATTTTATTTTTATTTTTTATATTTTTTTTTTTTATTTTATTTTTTATTTTTAGATATTTTTTTTTTTTTTCTATATTATATTATAATCTATATATTATTTTAATTATTTTTAATTATTATATATTTTTTTTCACATTTTTTTTGATTTATAGTATTAGATTTTTATCTTTTTTAATATTCTTAATTTTTATTTCTAGTTATAAAGTTTTGTTTATTATTTTTTATATTTTTTTAGTTTAAATTCCTTGGAATTATTTTTTTTACACTATTTTTTGATTTTATATTTAAATATTTCTATAATATATTTTTAGTTTATACTTTTTATTAATTATAATTTTATTTTTATATATTAATTATTAATTATATATATTTTTTTTTTTTTTTTATTTTAATATTAATTATATTTAATTTATATGCAGTTTATCTTATTTTTTTCTTTATTTTTTTTTATTATTTATATTTTATAGTCTAGTTATTATTTTATTATTATATTTTTTAGTTATTTATATATTTATTATATTTTTATTTTATTATTTATTTTTTAGATCTTTTTTTTATATTATATCTTTTAAATATATTTATATTTTTAATTTATTTTATTTAATTTTTTCATAGTATTTCATAGTTTTATTTATAAATTTTTAGTATTTTTTATTAAATTTTTTTAGTTACTTAATTTATTAAATTTTTTATAATAATATTTTATATTTACTTTATAATATAATTTTTTATTAATTCATTATTAATTATTAATTTTTATATTTTTATATTTTATTTTTAGATTTTATATTTTAATAATTTTATTTATATTATTATTTCGCATTTTTATTTTTTTTAAATTTTAGAAATTTTTTTTTATATTAATCTATAATTATATTTCTTTTATATTTATTTTTTTATTATTTAATTTAATATTTTTTTTTTATTATATTTATTATTAGTTTTTTCTATCTTTTATTTTTCCTTATTTTTTAATTATTTATTTTATTTATTATTTTATTTATTCTTTTTATATGTTTTTTTTTTTAGTTATATAATATTTTTATTTTATCTATATAATTTTTATATTTATATAATTATTTTAGTATAATTTTTTTGATTTATTTTATTTTTTTTTAATGTTTATAGTTTTATTATTTATTTTTGACTTTTAATTTATTTTAATTATTATATATATTAATTTTTTATTTTATTTTTTTTACTATTTTAGGTTTAGTCTATATTTATTTATATATAAGTTTTTTTTTTATATTTTTTTTTTTTTTAGATTTTTTTATATTATATTTTTTCTTATATTTAATTTATTTATTTTTTTATTTTTTATTTATTAAATTTATTATTTAATTATATTATCTTTATAGATTATTTATTTATTATTACTTATAATATATTTTAAGATTTTATATATTATTTTTTAATTTTCTTTTTTTATATTTATTAGATTTTTAGTTTTTTATATGTTTTTTTTTATATATTTTATTTTAAATATTAATTTTATCTATATATTTTTATTATTTATATTTTTTTTTGTTATATTATTTTTTCTTTATTAACTTTTTTTATTTGATTTCTTATTTCTTAATTTCTATAATTATTATAATATATTTTTATATATTTTATTTTTATTTAATATATTTTATATTAAATACTTTTTTTTATTCTTATTATTTTTTTTTTTAATATATTTTTTATAATTTTATAATTTATTTTTTTTTATTATTTTTTTAGTTTTTTATATTTTTTTATTATTTATTCTGATTTTAATTTATTTTATATATTTATTTTTTTTATTAGTATTTATTTTTTTCTTTTATTAATTTTCTATTTATAATACTGTTTTAATTTATTCTTTTTTTTTATTTTATATTTATTTATTATTATAGAATTATTTTTATTTAACTATATTTTATTAATATTATTTATATTATATAATATTTTTTATTAATAATTTATTTTTTTTATTATTTGATTTTAATTTTTATTATTATTTATTATTTATTAATTAACTAGTGTATTTAAATAATTTTTAGTTAATTATTTATTTTGATTTTATCTTAATTATTTATTTTTTTTATTTTTTATTCTTATTTTCTTTTATTTTATTATTTGACTTTATTAATTTATTTTTTATATTAATTTTTTTTTATTTCTGTTTTATGTATCTTTGATTTATATTTTTATTTTTTTTTTTATTTATATTTATTTTTTATCTTTATTTTTTATTTTTTTAATTTTTATATATTATTTTATTATATCTTAATATTTATTTACTTTTAATTTATTTAGTTTTAGATTTTTTTATTATTTAGTTTTTAATTATTTCTTAATATAAATATATTAGTTTATTTATTTTATTTTATTATGTTACTTACTTAATTAGTCTTTTTATTTTATTATATTTTCATTTATTTTTATATTAATTTATTATATTATTTTTTATTTTTATATTTTTATTGTTAGTATTTTATTTTTTATTATAGTTTTTATATTTTTTTTATGTTTAGATTAATAGTTTTTTATTTATATTATTTATGATCTTTATTATCTAATCATATTTTTTTATATTTTAATTATTTTTTTTATTTTTATCCTCTCCATTAAATTATTTATAATTTATTTATTCTTTTATTTTATATTTTATTTTTAATTTTTAATATAATTTTTATTTTATCTTTCTATATTTAGTTTTTATTTTACCTTTAGTGTTTTTTTTTATTTTTTTTAATTTTTTTTTATTATATTTAATTTTAATATTTTATTATTATTTTTCTATTTTGATTATTTTTTTTAGATTTTTATTATATTTTTAATATATTTATAATATTTATCTTATATTTAGCCTTTATTATATATTAATTTTTAATTTAGTCTTATTTCTTTTATTTATTTTTTATAATTTTATATATTACTATTTTTATTTTTTTTAGTTATATGTAATTTTATTAAATATATTATTTTTTAATATATTTTTATATTTTGATATAATTGTTGTTTTTTACTTTTAATATTTATATCTTTAAATTATGTTATTAATTTTTTTATTCCTAAATTTTATATTTTATTAATATTCTAATTTATTTTATAATATATTATCTATATTTAATTTTGTTTTATTTGGGTTATTATTTTTATTATTAATTATTATAATATTTATTTAATTCTTATTATTTTTTAATATTTATTTTTAATATTTATATAATAGTAATTATATTTTATTTATAATTCTTATTTTTTATAATTTTTCAAATTCTTATAGTTATTTATTTATTTATTTCTTTTTTTTTTTTTTTTTTATTAATTTAGTTTTATTTATTTACTTAGAATTATTTTTAGTTAATTTTATTAATATAAATTATTTTTATTTTTATTTTTTTTAATTTATTTTAAATTTTTAGACATTAGTAATATATATTATGAGTATATTTCTTATTTTTAATATTATTTTTATTTTTACTTATTAGATTATATTTTTATATTTTATTTTTTATATATTTTTAATTCTTTTTTTCTTCTTTTTTATATTTTTATTTTAATTAGCTTGTAATTTATTAAATAGATTAAATTTTAATATTTTTTTATATTATATTTATCTATTTATCACTTTTTATTTTTTATTTAATAGATATTAAATTTATTATTAAATTTTTTTTTTTTTTATTAATTTTAATCATTATCTTTTTTATATTCTATTTAATTATATAATTTTATATTATAGTCTTTTTAGTTTTTCTTTAAATTTATTATATTAGTTTATTTTTTTTACTATTTTTTTTTAATTATTTAATTTTATAATTATTAATTTTTTTATTTTTAGTATATTTTATATTAATTATTTTATATTATAATTTATAATATATTTAGATTTTTTTATTTTTAGATTATAGTTAATTTTAATATTTTATATTATTTTATTTTATTTAATTTATTTATTAAAATAATTATTATTATATATATTTTTTATTCAAATTTATTTATTTATATTTTTTATTTTTATTTTTATTTTTTTTATTTTTCATATTACTATATTTATTTTTATTTTCTTTTTATATTTTAATGTTATTTTACTTGATATAGATTTTTTTTTATATTTTATATATTTATTATTTTATTAGTAATTATTATGATATTATTTTTTTTATTATTATATATATTTTTTTATTTTTTAATATTATATCTTTTATATTATTTTTATTTATTTTTTTTTTTATATTTTTATTATATATAAATTTATTTTTGTTTTATATAATGTATATTTTATATATTTAGTACAATAATATTAATTTTTATCAATACTTTTTTACATTATTTATTTTTTAATAGTTTATTTTTTTTTCACTTTATTTATTTTTATATTTATATAATATTATTTTTATTTTATTATTTATCTTATTTTTATATTTTATTTTATAATTTAGTTTATTATAAAATTTTGTTTATTTATTTAAATTTTTTTATTTATTTATTTATTATATTTTTTTTTTTAATAGATATATTAGTATTTTTTTTTATATTATTTTAGTATTATATTTATATTTTTTATTTTTATATTTTACATTTTTTATAATTTTATTTATTTATTTTTTATATTAAGGTTTTATTATTATTAATATTTATATTAATTTTTTATTATTTTTTTTTATTTTTATTTTTATTTTTATTTTATTTTTTTTATTTTTTTATTCTTTATAGGTTTAATTAATTAGTTTTATATTTATTTTTTGTTTTATATTTTTTTTTGTTATTTTTTATATTCTGTTAACTTTATTTATTATTTTATTATTTTTTATTGTTATTTTTTTAATTATATTTTATTTTATTTTTTATTTTATATTTGTCTTATTTTTTATATTTATTTTATTAGTTTATATCATTTTTTTTTTATTTTATTTATATAATTATATATTTTTAGTTTTTTATATGAATTAATTTAGTATTCTAATTAGTTATTATATTTTTATTTACTTTATATATTTTTTAAATATTTTTTTTTATTTTCGATTTATTTTATTTTTTTATTTATTTATAACAATATATCATTTTTTAATTTCATATTTTTATAATTTTATTAGTTAATATATTTATTAGTTCGCTTGATATTTTTGATTATTTATTTTATATATTTTTTTTTATTTCATATATATATTATATTCAATCTCACCCTATTTATCATTTTTTATATATAGTCTTTTTTTTTTTTTAGTCTTATAATTTAATTTTATTTTAGTTTTTATATTTATATATACGTTATATTTCATATTTTTATTTTATATTTTTTTATTTATTATAATATTTATTTTAATATTTTTTTAATTAGTATTTTTTAGTTTTTATTTTTATTTTTTATATTTTTATTTATTTTTCTATATATAAATAATATATCATTCATTTATTTGATTTTTTATTAATTTACATATAATTTAACTTTTTTATTAATTTAATTTATATTTTTTTTTTTTATTAGTTGATATTAGTTATTTTTATTTATTTTTATTATCTTTGTATTTGTTAGGTATAGTAATTTTTATCTTCTCATATTCTATTATATTAATTTTTTCTATATTAATTTATTTTATATTTATTATTATCATATTAATACTTTATTTAATTATTTATTTGTATTATTATTAATTATTATTATTTTAGTTTTTTATATTTTTATATCTTTTTTTTATTTCAATTATTATTATTATTATTATATATCTTATTTTTATTTTTTTTATTATATTTTTTTTTATTTTATTATTTTTTTATTTAGTTTATTTGTTTTTCTTTATTATTCATTCCTTTAGTTTTATTTATATTTTTTTAAGGTTATATTAATTTTTTATTTTTTATATATTTTTATTTTATTAATATTATTTTATATAAATATTTAGATTATTTATCATTTATATTTTATATTATATAGTTTTTATATATATTTTATTTATTTTTATAATTATTTTTTTATATAGTTATTTTTTTTATATTTTATTTTTTTTAATTATATTATTTCCTTTTATATTTTTTATTTCTTTTATTAGTGGGGTTTAGTAATTAATTTATCATTTTATTTTTAGATTATTTAATTTTATTATTAATAGATATTTCAATTTATATTATTTTTCTTTATATTAAAATATTTATTCTATATTTTTTAGTTATTATTCATTATAGTTTATTTATTAATTTATTTTTTTTATTTCTTTATATATATATTTAATTTTATTTTAATTCTTTATTTATTTATTTTTATTATATTTTATATTTTATTATATTATTTATTATTCTTTTTTATTTTTTAATATTATTTAGATATATTTATAGTTTTATAGTATAAATTTTTTTTATTATATTTTTAATTTTATTTTTTATTTTAATTTTTTTAGTTTATTTAATTTTTATAGTAAATTTATATTTATAATTTTTTACTTATTCTTATCTATATCATTATATTTTATTTTCTTCTGTATTATTTATTAATATTTTATATATTTTTTTTAATAAATTTTTCTAAAATTTTTATTTTTAATACTTTTAATTATTTAATATATTTTATTTAATTATTTCATATTTTTTTTATTTATTTTTATTTTATATATTAAGTTTATTTTTATTATAGAATTAGATTTTTTAATTAATTTTTTTATAGTATTATTTTTATTTTTAGTTTTTAGTTATTATATTTTTATAGTTTATTGTATTTTATTATGATATTTATTTATTTATTTTTTTTATATTTTATAATTTTATTATATTTTTTTATTTATATTTTTTTATATATATTTTTTTTTATATATTATATTTTTATTATTTTATTATTTTATTTATTTTTTATATTTTTATTTTTTTAATTATATTTTAGTTAGATATTCATATTTATATTTTTCTAATATATTTTATATTTTTTTTTAATATATTTTTTATATATTTTTTATAGATTTTAATTTATTATATATTTAGTTTTATTTTATATTATCTTATATTTTTTTTTTCTATTTTTTATTATATTTATTTTTTATATATATCTTATATATTTATTTAGTTCATTTATATTATTTAGAGATATATATATATATTTATATACTATTATTTTTATTTATTAAATATTTTTTGTTTAATTTTTTATTTTTTTATTTTAGTTTTATATTTTTTTAGTTTCTGTGTTTTTTATATTTTTATTTTTCTTTAATTTTTATTTTAATTATATTTTTTAATTTATTATATTTTTATATTTATATTTTATGTTTTCTTTTTTATCTTTTATTATTTAAATTATATAACTTTATATGTTATATTTATATTTTTATTTTATATTTTTTATTTTTTGATCTATTTTTTTTTAATTGTCTTTTTATATATATATCTATTAGATTTTTATTATTATTTTTTTTTAATTCATATATTATGAATTTTTATATAGTTTTTATTTTCATAGTTATATTTATATTTTAATTATTTTTTTAATTTATAGTTCTATATATATAATATTTATTTTTGTATTTACTAAGTCTATTATTTTATATTTTTATAATTATTTTATTATATTTATTTTTAATTAAATTTTTTTATTCTAAGTTTAAATTTTTTATTTTATTTTTTTATTTTTTTTATATATTTTTTTTTTTTTTTTATTTAGTTATTTTTAATTCATTTTCTTAATATATTTATATTTTTTTTGTTATTATTTTTATTTATATTTTATTATATTTTTTTGTATATTATTTTATTTATGAATAATATTTATATTATTTATAATTTTTTTTTTTTTTTATATTATAGTTTAGTTTTTATATATTTATATTATATTATATATATTTTTTTATTTTTAATTTTTTTATATTTTTACAAAATAGTATTTTATTATATTTATTTTTAATTTTTAATTATGTATTTTTAAATTTTTTTTTTTTTTATTTTATTTATTTAATTTTTTTATTGATATAGTACTTTTTTATTTAATTTATAATTATATTATTTTTTTTTTATTTATATAATATATATATTTATTAAAATTAATTTTTATTTTATATAGTTTTTATTATATATTTTTTATTTTTTTAATTTCTTTAGAATATTATTTCTATATTTATAGATTATTACTTATATATATTTAGTATTTTTATGTTATATATAATATCAATTAGTTATTATATTTTTTTTATATTTATTATTAATTTATATTTTATTAAATATTATTTTAGTAATTCTGAGTTTATTATGATTTATTTTATTTATTTTATTTATTATTATTATTTTTATTATTTTTATATATTTTTATATTATTTTTTATTTATATTTTTTTTTATATTATATTTTTATATTTATTTTAATTATCAAATATTTAGTTTATATTATTATATTATATTTTATTATATTTTCATTATATTTTTTATTTATTAAATATTTTATATTATATTTTTTTATATTTTAGAATTTTATTTTTTATATTTTTTTAATATATTATATATTTATTTTATTTAATTTTATTTAGTTTTTTTTCTTATTGTAATATTTAGTTTTTTATTTTTTTATTATTATTTTAATTTATATTTTTTATTTAATTTTTTATTATTTTTTTATATTATTTCTTTTTTATAGAATATATTTTTATTTGTTTAATTTAGATTTAATTATTATATTATTTAATTTTATGTTTTTTATATTTTTTTTTTTCAGTTTAATTTATATTTAATTTTTTAGTATTTTTTTTTATAAATTTATCTTGCAATTTTTTTATTTATTATTTTCATATTAATATATAATTTTTGTTTTTTTTTATATAGTATTTATTAATTATTATTTATTACTAATTTTATATATATTTTTTATTTTTATATTATTTATTTAGTTTTTATTATACTATTATTTTTTATATAATATTTTTATATTATTTTTAGTTTTTATTTTTTATTTTAAATTATATTATATTGAATTTATTATTTTTATTATTATTTATTATTAATATTTATTTTATTATAATTATCTATTTTTACAATTATGTTTTATTTTAAATTTATTATATATATATAGTATATCTTATATTTTTAATATTATTTTTATTTATTATTTAATTATGTTTTATATTTTATTTAATATTTTTTTATTAATTATTTATTATATTAATATAACTTTTATATATAATATTTTTTCATTTTACATTTATATTCTTAATATTTTATAATTTTATTTTTATAATTTATTATTTATTTATAGATATATTTATTATTTTATTTTTTTATTTTTATTTTTTATTTATTATAGTATTATATTTGAATATTTATTATTTCTATATATTTCTATAGATTATAGTTATTAGTTTATTTTTTTTTTATATTTTTTATTTATTTATATTATAAATTTTAATTATAGATTAAATAATCATATTATTTTCTTATTTCTTTTTTTTTATTTTAATATTTATTATTTAGATATTTTAATATTTTTATATAAGCTATTATTTATTATAATAGTCTATTTTTTAATTTATATATTTTAATTAAATTTTTAATTATTTTCTTATTTTTTATTTTAATTACGTTAAAATTTATAAAATTTTATATATATATTATATTAAAATGTTATTTTTTTTATTTTTCCATATTATTTTAATAATTATTTTTATATAATTATTTTTTTATTATTTATTTATTTATATTTAATTTATTATTTTTCTTTATTTTATAATTTTATAATTTTTTTTATTTATTATTATTTAAATAATTTTATTATATATTTTTAGTATATTTTAATATTTTTTTATATATTCTTTAGTTTATTTTTTATAATTTATTAATTTTTTAATTATAATTAACTTTTTTTTATTAGTTTTTTTTTAGCTTTTATAAAATTTTTTTATATAATTTTACTTATTTTTAATTTTATTTTGATTTTTTTTATATTAATTTTATAGTTATTTTTATTAATAATTTTTTATTATTATATTATTAATATTTTTTTATTTCGTAAATTTTTTTTATAATATTTTTATTTATTTTTATATTAAAAGTATTTTTTCTATTTTATTATAGTATTTTATTAATATTTTTATATATTTTATTTTATTTCATAAATTTAATTTTATTCATTATATTATATTTTAATATAAATTTTTTTTTTTTATAAATTTATTTTTTTTAAATATTATTTTAGTAAATTTATCTTTATTTATAATATTTATTTATTTTTATTTTATTTTTATTTATTTTTAGAATTTTATATTACATTTTTATTTAATTTATTTATATATTATATTTTTATTTTTATTTTTCTAAATTTTATTTTTTATAGAATATGTTTTAATTAATTATATATTATTTTATTTATTTTTCATCTTTTTTATTTTAAATATTAATTTTAGTTTAGTTTTTTACTTTTTTTTTTTTATTTTTTTAGGATTAAATTTATTTTATAATTACTTTTATAATTTTATTTATTTATTAATTTAATTTTATTATATTTATTTTTAATATATTTATATAGTTTTATTTAAATAGCTGAATTATATATTATAGTTTTTAATATTTATTTTTACTATTTTATTAAAGTTTTATTTATTATAATTTTAATTATTTTTTTTATTTTTATATTAAAAAAAATTTTTTTTTATTATTTATTATTATTAATTAATTTATTATTTTATTATTTAGTCGTTGTTATATAATTTTTATTTTATTATTATTCATTATTTATTTATTTATTTATTATTATTTTTTTTTTTATTATTTTAGTTTATATTTTTTTTATTTTATATATATTTTATTTTTATATTTTTTTAATTATTATTAAATATTTTTTTTTATATATAGTTTTTTTAATTAATTTTTTATATTTTTTAATATTTTTATATAATTTATATAATAATTATTTTTTTCGTTTATTTTAGACTATCTTTTGATTTAATATTATTAAAAGGTTTTTTTTTTAGTATATTATATATTTTTTTAATTTTTATTTTTTATATTTATGTTTTTTTTTTATATTTTATTTATATTATAAATTTAATTATATTTTTTCTATATTTTATTTTATTTTTTATTTTTCTTTATATTTATAGTCTTTATTTATTTTTTTTATTTTTTTATAATTTTTTTTTATTATTAAATAATTTAATTATATATATGGTAATATTATTAGATATTTAATATTTTTTTATCATTTATAATTTTATTATATATATTTTTATTATATATATATTTTATTATTACTTTAAAAATTTATTATTTAAATTTTATTTATATATTTTTAATTTTTATTATTAATTTTTTTAATTATATTTTTATTTATTATTAGTTTATTATTATGTTTTTTTTATTTTATTTTCTTTAATTATTTTAAGTTAATATATTTATATATTATTTTTTTATTTTACTAATAATTATTAGATCATATTTTTTTTATAATATTTAATTAATTTTATTAATTTAGAAATTTATTATTATTTTTTTTTATTTATTTAATTTTTAGTTTATTTATTACTTTAATTTTATTATTTTAGATTATATTTTTTTATTTTTTAGTTTATTTATATTATTTTATTTTTTTATTTTTAATAGAAATTTTATATTTAAATTTTTTTATTTTTTATTTTTTTTTATTTTTTATTCTTTTCTAGTTTTATTTTTTTATTTTTTTTTTTAATTTATTTTAGTAAAATTTTCTATGAACTATTAATTTTATTTTTTAGTTTATTTTTAATTTATTATTTTTATATAATTATAGATATATATTTTTTCTTTTATTTATTTTAGTTCATTAGGTCTATATTAGATATTTATTTTTTATCTTATTATATATTATTTTTTATATTATTTTTTATTTAATTTATTATTTATATTAATTAAGTTATTATATTATTATTATATTTTATCTAATATTATTTTTTAGATATTTATTTTTTTAGGTTTTTTATTTATTATTTATTATGATTATTTTTTATTATTTTTATATTATATTTAATTTATAGATTATTTTTTTTAATTAGATATATTATTATTATATTTTAATATTTATTTATGAATAATTTTATTATTTTCTTTAGTTATAGCTTCTATAATTATTGTAGTATAATAATATATTATTTATTTTATTGTTATTAATTTTTTTATTTTTTTTGATAATATATTTTTATTCTTTAGTTTATTTTTTATTATATTTTTTATTATTATTTTTTATATTTTCATTATATTTTGTATAGATTAATTTTTTTAGATTTTTCTAATATTATTATTTATATTATTTTTACTTTTTATATTTATTTTATTATATTTTTATTTTATTTTAGATTATTATCTTTATTTTTTATTTATTTTATTTAATATTTTCTTATATTATTTCTATTTTTATATTTTATTTTTATTATATATTAATTAATAATTATTAATTATTTAATTATAGATTACTGATTTTTATTATTTATTACATTTTATTTTTATTATTTTTAATATTATTAATTTATATTATTTTATTATTTTTTTAGTAATATTATTCATTACTATTATTTTATATAATTAATATTTTATTATATTCTACTTATAATTTATTTTTTTATTAGTTATAACTATATTTTTTTATTTTTTTTATTTTATCACCAATTTTAACTATACTATTATAATTTTTCTATTTAGCAAATATTTTCTTTTATTATCATATTTATTTATCTACTAATTATTATTTATTTATTTTAACATTTTATTATATTTTTTATCAATAATTTATTATCATTTTATTTTTATTTTATTTATTTTTATATTAGCTTATATTATTAATTTATAGTTATTCTATTTAAATATAATTAAATCAATAATATTTTATTTTTTTTTTTTTTTAAATTATTATTTTGATTTTTTTATTTTTTAGTTTTGAGTAAACTATCAAACTATCAACGATTTGAGAAGTCTTATACAGTAGTCGTTTAGCTCTGGACTAGTCAATTCTTATTGTCTATAAGACATGTGAAATGATGAGTTTGCTTGTGTGATGGACAATCAACCACTTTAAGAACAACAAACTTTCCTCCCCTCAAATCAGACATCATTGAGTTAAACAATTTCAACATCATTGTTTATCCTCTCAAAAGAGTTAGCTCAAACCAGAAAACATAATTTCAAACCATGTTTCTTGTATTAGCTTTAATGGGACTAACAAGGATTAACAGTCGAGACATAGACATAACTAGCGAGTACTAACTATAAGTAACAGTTTAATCAAATCTAGTTTTAAATATAACTAGCTAATACTAATTTAACTAGCCAGTGATTGAATTTACAAATGATCTGAACATTACTACATCTTAACAAAACTTAACAAAAAACTAACAAGAGATTGGGCATTAGGATTTAACATCCAATACTTGAGACAGTACTACCAGCATCAAAAGCCCTTTGTAGAAGATCTGCTTCATTATATTCAGTATCGATTTTCGCATTTGATATTCAACTTTTTAACATTGCAGGTCTCTTTTAAAAGGATGCCTAATCTTATGTGTTTTGTTTTTAGAATGTTGAACTGGTAGTTTTTTATATTATGAAGAGATAGTACTTATTCTTATACAAATATAATAACAGTATTCATGAAATTGTACCCATAGTCCAGCAGTTGGTTTTGTATCCAGAGAACCTGTCCACAACAACTTGTAGCAGCCACATATTCAGATTCAGTTATAGAAGTGGCAACTACAGTTTATTTCTTGCATTGCCAAGAGATCAGCTTATTGCCCAAATTCTGGGTTAACCTCCCATGTGGTTGACTTCTATCTTGGTGTAGCTCCTGGCACTTAGTCACTGTCAGTGTAAGCAACTAATTCCAATGGAGAGTCCTTATAATACAAAAGTCCTAAAGAAGGTTTTCCTTTAAGATATCTAAAGATTCTCTTGACAGCTAGAAGATGGGATGTCTTTAGAGAAACTTGAAACCGTGCACATGCGCAGACTGCAAACATGATATCTGGCCTGGATGCTGTAAGGTACATTAAAGATCCGATCATAGATCAGTAAAGATGTTCATCAACATCAGCATCATCTCTATCTTGAACCAAAGGCTTATCCAAATCTGTTGGAGTAGAGACAGACTTCACATCTGAGTAGTTGAACTTTCTTAAAATCTCATGGACATATTTATCTTGGCTGATAAAAATGCCATTCTTTTTCTGTTGGATTTGTAAGCCCAAAAAGAAGGTAAGTTCTCCCATAGAACTCATTTGAAACTTATCTTTTATAAGTTTCTCAAACTCATCACATAACTCCTTCTTTGTAGATCCAAAGATAATATCATCCACATATATCTGAACAAGCAAGATATGCCCCTTTTGTCTTTTGATGAAAAGTGTTTGGTCAATCTTTCCTCTTTGAAAACCATTACTCAAAAGATAATTGGCCAAAGCGTCATACCAAGCTCTTGGTGCTTGATGCAGTCCATATAATGTTTTCACCACCTTATAGACTTTATCAGGATGGTCATGATCTTCAAAACCTAGAGGTTGACATACATAACCTACTCTTCAATCTAGACCATACTAGGGAAAGAACTTTTTAATCCATTTGGTAGACCATAAATTCCCATATAGGAAGCATAAGCCAGGACAGATTGTATGGCTTCAAATCTAGCCAAGGGTGGCAAAAGGAGGTATCAAGTCTATGCCTTCTTCTTGAGTATGTCCTTGAGCTACAAGTCTTGCTTTGTTTCGGATGACAATTCCCCTTTCATCTTTCTTATTTCTTTAGACCCACTTTGTACCAATTGATCTATGACCTTTAGGTAAATCCACAAGAATCTAGTCCTTTTACAGTTTGAACTGTAGAAGTTCCTCCTGCATTGCTTCTACCCATGCTGGATCACTAAGAGCTTTAGAAACTCTTTTTGGTTCTTCCTGAGAGAGGAAGCAAGCAAAAAGACATGTATGAAGATCTTGATGAGTTTTCCCTTCATAGATAGCACTAAGAAATCCTTGCTCAGTGTAAGAAGTTGTCATTCTTCTAGTTTGAACAGATGACTGGACATCACCAATCACATGTTTAAGCGGACGAGATTTGTGAATTCTTGTGTGAGGAGTGGTAGGTACTGCATAAGATTGTGGAATGTTACCCAATACAATTTCTTGGTCCTCCACTTGTGTGTCTTCAGATGCAGCACTAGGTCCTACCAAGTCTTCAGGAGTAGCAGTATTAACTTCAGGGGCAGTAGTACTAACTTCTCTACTACCAGTATTAACATTTGGGCTGGCAGTATTAACAGCAGTACCATTATCCTTAAGACTGCTATCATCATGAGACTCTTCTATAGCATCATTCTCAACATGTAAACCATCTTTATCTTGTATTTGAGCATCTGCAACAGATCTTGGTGCAACATCACCAAAATATGAAGCATCCTTCCAAATTGGCATTACAATGCAATCTTGATCTTGTTGAGAAGATGTATTGGACTCAGAAACTCTTTGTATACCTGCAAAGTCTTTAGAAAAAGTTCCTGCAACCACTGGTACATAATTCATTGATTGGGTTAGAGAATCAATGTCAAACAGCCACTTTGGATAATTTTCTTCTACCATAGGCTTATTCTCCAAGAACCCAATATGCAAGTTTTCCTGAACTTTTCTGGTTATAATGTTGTATACCCTAAAAGCTTTACTACTTAAGGAATATCCAACAAAGAATCCTTCATCACTTTTTCCATCAAACATGCCCAAATTATCTAAGGTATTGAGAATAGTAACATGACATCCAAATGGTTTCATGAATCCTATAGCTGGTTTAAAACCTCTAAAGAGTTCATAAGGAGTCTTGTTATGAGGCTTGACTATTAAGACCATATTCTGTACATAGCAAGCAGTAAAAACTGCTTCTGCCCAAAATGTGGTAGGTAACTTAGAGTCGGCTAACATTGTTCTAGCATCCTCAATGAATGTCCTATTCTTCCTTTCATCTACACCATTTTGCTGAGGAGTCCTAGCTACACTATATTCTCTTTTAATACCTTTTTCCCTACAGAAATCGTCCATCACTTTGTTTTTAAACTCTGTCCCATTATCACTTCTGATTACTTTTACTTTCTTATCCACTAGGTTTTCTACTTCTTTGATAAAAATTTTAAGGATCTCACTTGTTTCATCCTTAGTTGTTAAAAAGAAAACCCATGAAAATCTACTATAATCATCAGTGACTACTAAGCAGTACTTTTTATGCATTAGACTACTAACAAAAGTTGGACCAAAGAGATCCATATGCAGCATAAACAATGGGTTAGTAACGGGATTAAAGGCCTTGGTCTTACAAGAGGCTATATGTTGCTTGCCTTTAAGACAGGTGATAAGTGTAAAATACACATATCCGTTAACACTAAAAATGACCCTAAATGACTAAAAACATACTTAAAATGGCAAAAATATACTTGTTTTTGTGTTTTGTGTGTGCAGGTACAGATATATCAAAAATCACAAGAAAACCATCAAAAACGGGCAAACACGGATACAAGAACGGAAGAGTGTACAAGAGCTGGAAGCCAAAGTCAAAAAAGTCAACCCTCAGTCAACTATAGGTCAACAAAGTCAACTCACTAAAAGACAAAAGCCCAAAATATTTTGAATCAACCCTCCAAGTTTCAAAAGTTATAAAAATGGTCCCTTAAACCTTAAATGGGCCTTAAACCCTTAAAATCCCTACCCGGATACAAAGCCCATAACCAAAAGCCCAATACCCTAGCCCATTTATCTTTTATTAAACCACAGGGACTTAAGTTGCCATTTCTGAAAGTTGTTTTACACTACACCTTTATTAACCAACCACAAGGACTGAAAGTGCAACAACCCCAAAGTTCAAATCTGTTTTAACCCGTTTAGTTAAAAAAAGGGCGCGATATACAGTTTTACTGTAGATCATCCCCTACCTCATTTACCTATGGCAAATCAAAGGGCAAATGCAAATTAAAGGGTGCATTGGTCAATTCATAAGGACTACAACAGAATGGCAGGGTCAAATAAGTCAATCAAACACCCTCTTTAGCTCACAAGGCCACGTAGCTATGGCAAGAAGCACAAGGATGATGGGTTTTTACCCTACAATCACTCACACAACAAGTACAAGGGCCTCAACAAGGATTGCCAGCTTGGCAATTCGTGTGAGATGAAAAGTGATCTAAGGGTGGACAATAAAGATCCAATGATTGGAAGCTTGTACGGATGAGATTGAAAGGAGCATGTGCAGAGACCTCAAGACCTCCCCATTTTTATCTATAAATATGATAGGACTAGCTTAGGAAAAAGGGTCGCCAAATTCATGTTTTAGAATTGGTTTACCACTTTTCTTATCATTGTAATGTTACTTTATCAATTTTAATACAAGTTATCATTTCCATTTTCATTTCATGATTTATCTTCATTTACTTTCAAATTTCATCTTAAAAGTTACCAAAAATAGTCTCATCTTGTTCAAGCCAATTATCACTTGGTTGAATAAGCTTGTGTTAAGCTCTTCTAAGTCTATAAGCTTAGAATTGATGCTCAATTAACCTTAAACTACTTAAACTTCTAAAATCAGATTCTTATAAGTTGAAGATTAAAGAGCTTTTGAAGGATAAGCCAATCATGGAGGGGCTTATTAGGGTTGATTTGTAAATACACAGCTTATTTGGACCTAGGGGTGTTAGGTTAGTGGTTAGGATCTCAATCTCAAGCTTGGATCAATTGTAAGTTTACCATTTAAATTTTCAAGTTATTTTATTCCTTATTTGTAGTCTAGCTTATGTCCTGCTATTTAAATGCTTATTTGTTGCTTATTTTTATCTCATTGAGCTTATTTGATAGTTTAGTTTAACTGTTTTTGCTTATTTCATCCTAGATCATAGTTTACTTAAATTCTGTCATAAAACCATAAAAAACCAAAAATATTTAGTTTCATGATAGATTCTTAATTCTAGCTAAAGTAGATTGCTAAATTGTGTTTAATATGGTAGTTATAAGCTGTTAGTAATCTGGTCATTAAGGTTTAATCATTAGGTTTTCAAAATCAAAAGCTAAATTCAAATCTGTCAGCCATAAAGGAGTGTTTGGAATTAGCTTCTTTGACCTCCAAAAGTCAAAGTGAGCCCTTAACTTTGCTTGAGTCAGCTTTGAAATCATTTTTATTAGTTATGAAATTGATTTTATAAGTTAGTTTGCAAAATTTAAAAAGATAGGTCTTATTTTGTATGTGTCTGCACCAGGGGAGCCCATCCTTTTGGCTTGATTATTGAAATTTGAATCTAAGCTCTTTGAGCTTTTGTTTTTGTGTGCATTGTGTTTTGACACTCTCAAAGAGAGTGTATATGCAGGTTATCCCTTTAGGTTACCTGCATTTATGTTTCTTGCCTACTTGGTAAATTACATCAGTACTAACAACAGTTAGTAATGTTTTCCTTCTCATTATCATTTAAGCTAGTTTAATTAGGTATTAGACTTTAAAACTTAGTTAGCTTATAGATTAGTCATAGCTTAATATAGATTAGGCCTTAATTTCCATTTCTAGCTTATTTGTTGGGTTATTTTTAGCATTAAAAAGTTCATAAAAAACCATAAAGCCAAAATCAGTAGGTAGTTTAATTAGCTTCTTAGGTTTAGATTTCTAGCTTAAGGTGTTTGTTCTTATGATCTAAATTAGTAGTTAATAAGTAGATAGATAAGTTTTTAAGAGATTGAAGTTTAGTTTAGCTTAATGAGTGTTTTAGCTTAATTGGATTTTGTGCTTTTTGAGTTAAAATTTGAGTTTGCAGGTTTAATCATTAATTTCAGATAGTGTAAAGAGTTTGTAGCTTTAGAAGCTTTTCATTTCTAGCTTGTAGACATCATAAGCTACACAGAACACTTTTTGCTTTTTCATTTGAGCTTAAAATGAGCTTTGTGCATGCATTTTAGTGAAATCAAAGTTTTTCAAGCTCATAAGCTACCTTTCTGAGGTCAGACTTTCATAAGCTCTTTTTGAGCTTAATATTGGTTTTCAGTTAATGTTGTCTTTATTAAAATAGCTTAAAAACTTGTCCTCTTTAGCTTTTAGCTTTTGGTTTTCAAAAATTTTAAAAAAATAAAAAATAGCAAAAAGGGTGTGTTGCCAGACCTCGAACCCACGACCTCCCACACACAAACCCAACGTCTTACCAGTTTGCTTCAATAGCTCATCCATCCATATCCTACACAATTAAATTCTTATACAAGTTTTTCTCATATAAGCTTAATAAGCTGTTTTAGCTTATTTAATAAGACGTGATCTCGGGCTTATTTTTCCTAGGATTTAAATAGTTTAATTTGATTTTAGTAATTTTTCTAGAATTTTTATATTTAGTTTAGTATTTTTAAACATTTATTTTCATTTAAACCTTTAAAAAATCATAAAAAAAGAAAAATAATCAAAAAAATATATATCTTTTTTAGAAAATTTTCTTTTATCATAAAGTTTCTAAGAAAATTAGTTTTGCTTTCGTAGAGTCTAATTTACAAAATTTCGTTTTCTAAAGAACGGGATTCGTTCTCGTTCTCGTTTTTCGTGTTTTAACGCTCATTTCAATTCCGTTTTTGTTCTAGTTTTCTTTAAACTTACTTTTTAGTCAATTAGAGTCCATTTAAAAAGAAAATTTTAATTTAGGTAAAATTTTAGAAATTTAGGGTTTTTAACCATCGTTTAGGGTTCCCGTTTTGCGTTTTTAATTAAAGTTTAATTTTCCGTTGTTTGATTTTCGTTCTTAATTGTTATCATTTGCTTATTTTAATTAGTAGTTATAGTTAATCAAATCAATCTTTACTCTTATTCAAATCAATATCCAAACTAAAGCGAGGATTCAATTTCACAAGTCGTTGGGGAAACGACCCGGGAAAGCATACTTCCCGGTTAATATACGTAATATATTATATTATATAAATTTTGAAGAATTTCCTTTTTGCCTTTGTCCTCAAGGGTGAATTGGTAATTTTCCATCGTATTATATATTTTAATATTTTTACGTGTGTTGAAATTTACACAATCAATTTTTGGCGCCGCTGCCGGGGACTTGTGTTAAAGATTCTATCGTTTACGTTTGTTGATTTTGTTTGAAGATCCTTTCATCCTCGAAAGTTTCATTTTTGTTAAATATTTCAAAAATCCAAAAAAATAAAAATATAAAAAGTAAAAAAAATTTCCTTTCCTTTTTAGTATAATTATCATATTAAAAAATAAAAAAAAATCAAAAATTGTCTAAAAAAATAAAAAAAAAATCAAAAATTGTCTAAAAAAAATAAAATAAACAAAGTTGGTAAAAGAACACCAACATATAATACCTTCAATTGATGTATTATCCATTAGTAATTTCCCAACTCAAATCAAAGATTCAAAAACTTGTCATTTGTGTCACTTACGAAGTACGGCTCACCTTAAGAAGAAATTTTTAAGAGCTACCGTGAAGCTTGTTGATTATTAGGTTTAAGTTCCTCGATCTCGTTTTATCTTTTATAAAAATAAAAAAAAATTAAATAAAAAAACTCGAAAAACCAAAAATAATCTTCTTAACCTCAAATCCGTTTTATTCTTTTCTTTAACCCTCTATTTGTTTAATTCTTGATGTCAACATTCGGGCTTTATCCGTGTTATAATTGTGGAAGGACAAATGAATTCCCACAATGCCCGTGTTCGACTTGTGAGATGTGCGGTTTTTACCTTAATGACGGAGTTTGTCCTAATTGTAATCCGACTCCGAATTTTTTTGACAACTCTCCGAATTTTTTTGACCCACATCAACAATATTCGACATATTTTTGTAATAATTGTGGTAACAATCATTACGACGGTTTTGATTGTCCATCACGTGTCCCGTTTAATTTTGAACCGGAACCGTGTAACAATCAAAACTTTAGTGATAATTATGAATCATATGATTTGCAAAATGAATGTCAATATATTTGTTGTACCATTTGTGGTGATTTACATGACGATTCTCAATGTACACAATTATGGTGCGATTATGGTGAGCCGATTTGCGAAAATTACGGAGGATATCATATGGATTATCAATGTACTCAACCCTTCGAAATTGAGATTTGCCGGCAGCCGAAGAGATAGAACGACAACGGGAAATTAAGGAACGAAATCGAGTACATGAGGAAACGATGCAAATGTTGCGAGAAATGATTAAAATACAAGAAGAAAAACAAATTTTTGAGGAAGCCGCGAGGCAAGAAGAGAAACGAATCACCAAAGAAAAGGAGGCCGCAGAGTTAGAAGCTAAACGTAAAATTCAAGAGTGCTTAAGTATCGAAGAAAAATCTATTCCTCAAGCTTCTACTCGTTCAAGGAAATTTCGAATTGATCCAACTTTAAGTAATTTCACAATTTATACCAAAAGTAGTCTGTTGGGAATTACAGATTTGAAGATTACAAAACATATATGCCGAAATGAAGATAGAAGAAACAATAAGGACCAAATATGTAATAGATAGATAGCTTTGTTAGTAAGCTAGGGTTTGTAACCTCCCTCTATTATATAAAGAGGGTAGGCGTCTAGGTTACAGACATCCATTGATAGCTAGTCTCTCCAATGAGAGTCTAGAAACACATCGAGTGTTTAGTAGTAGTAGTAGTTAGTTTCTTTATGTTCAATAAAGAAAACCTTATTAGTAATGTTGATTGTGTTCTTATGTTCTTATTCCGCTGTGCTTAATCAATCAATGTTATTCATACCCTAGTTGAGTCCAGATCTTGGATTCTACATGTGGTATCAGAGCCTCGTGGCTCTCGATCTAGGGTTTAATAAGGTTTTCCTATCTAATTTATTTTTCTGTTATTATTATTAATTGGCAGAAGGGTTTCTCCCCGAACCCTAATTTGTTTATAACAGCAGCATCAGGAAATAGCAGTAATGGTGGCGTATATGATTTGCTTTGAATCTGTTCTAGGGCACTTGAATTATGAATGCAATACTGCTCACAATTTACCATTGGTCGAACAATTAAAGTTACTCGTTGGAAGAGTCAACGTATATTCCATGTGGTAGAAATCAAAGTTGTTGACAAAAAGTTCATGCAAAGAAAAAGATAAGGTATGATATCAACCAGTTGGGCCATCACTGTTTAGGATTTATCACGTGAAGGTACCACGTAATTTACTCATTCGTTATTTTTTTGGTATAGCCCACGTGATTTTCAAATCAAACTCATGGACAAAAGATGGTGTGCAGTAGGGACATTAAATGCAATTGAATGGCCATTTGTGAAAACGTCACACATGTTTTTGTACAATTTTGATGTGGGCATGATTATTATGTTTTATTCATTGGCAAAATAACAAATGATAACAGTTGTGTGCAATTTTGACATGGGGCAACGTGAGATTATAGGGACCGAACGAGTGATCAATTGGAATCGAAATATATTTTGAAAATTGAAGATTCGTGGTCACTTGATTTTTGGCTAATCCAAGTATTGTGGAAACAGTTCTTATCTTGGTACATGAATTAAGGGATAATATGTTATTCATGTATATCTGTTTGACTTGGTGAGCTGTTTTGTTGTGGATAAAATTGTTTGATTCAAATTCAAATTTTTATGCTGCTGAACTGTTTTCTACTATTTATATCATTTCCTGTTGGTCTCATGCTAACTTGGTAGGCTTTGGAGTTCCTACTTGGCTGTATATTCTGATTCGTACTGTGATTATGTGTACTGCTGGTTAATCATTCCTACGGTTTGCTTTATAAGATCCTAGCAGTAGGCTTTCCCTGTTCCTACTGGTCTGGTTACTTTCTACTGCTTCCCTTAATTCGATTTTGTTTGTAATGCTACTCGGTATTATAGGTCCTTATACTCCCTTGGATCTGGAGGAACGATGTGATGCTTATGGCTTGGTTACTTCTTCTAGATTGGTTTGGTGTTCATGAGTGGTTTATTACATAACATAATAATGTCGTTGATAGTGGTCGCGGAGCCGCACCATGATTACTTCAACTAATCTATGAGGAGGAGTGTTCAGGGATCTTCGGATGAATCATACTAAGATACGAATTTTATAGTTTGTGTCAGGTAATAAATACTCGTATTGATCTGGATCAAACATCAAATTAGTGTTTGTGATTCGATGAGACTTTGATGTAGCGGTTATGGGAGGAGGTTTATGTCAGCACAGACCAACGATGAACCATAACTAGGTGGATAAACTGGTCTTTGTACGCACTGAATCTAGTATACAATTTCAAGCTAAATTAAAGTCCGAGATTCCATGAGATGTAGTAACTTTTTAAGGGGAAGCTTAATTTGATCAAAAATACTTAACCATCTACATGAATCACTTGAAGGGGAAGGCTTACAAGTTGCACAATACCCCTATTTCGGATGATTACAAAAATGGGAAGAAAGATTTCATGGTGTGCAAACTTATTATTGTGATGACATGTTTTAGCATTGTTTCACTTCACGCAGGTTGTATGAATTATCAAAAGGGAAGATTTGTTGGGAATTTACAGATTTGAAGATTAAAAAACATATATGCCACATGAAGATAGAAGAAACACTAAGAGACCAAATCAGTAATAGATAGAAAAGCTTTGGTTAGTAAGCAGGGTTTTGTAACCACCCTCTAGATTAAATAGATATGGTAGAGGCGTCTAGGTTACAGTATCCATTGATAGCTAGTCTCTCCAATGAGAGTCTAGAAACACATAGAGTGTTTAGTAGTAGTATAGTTATGTTTTTCTTTATGTTTCCATCTTAAAAAAACCTTATAAAGTAATGTTGAATGTTGTTCTTATGTTCTTAATTCCGCTGTGCATAATCAATCAAAGTTATTCATACCCTAGTTGATCCAGATCTTGGAATCTACATAGACCCTTTGTTCGAAAATTAAACGTTCTCTCATAGACGACGCTACTTATGACTAGGACTCGACTTAATGGGGGCACAACTGTTATTATTCATCATTAAATGAAATTAATTTTTACACTTGTCTACCATTAAACACTAGATATTTAAAAAAATAGGAAAAAAACAAGATGGTGAGGAAAATAGCATTAGTTAGACTCGAACTTATGACCTAAGCTTTTGGTAAAAAGAGTCTTTGTCATCTCCCCCAACATCCCGTTCAATCAATTGTATTTTTAAATATACTAAACATGAAAATGACTAATAAAAAAAAGTAAAGGGACTACACAATAAAAATAGATCATATATACCGTATCCCGTACACATAATACGAGTAGCATTTTTATTGAAAGTATGCTACATTGACATTATTACGGAGTATTATTATTATTATTGTAGGTTACTTGAGTTTCCAACTTAACATTGAGAGCCGACTAATTACAGGGCGACTATCCTTTTCAATAGTTCGGAGTTGGCGCAGATTAACCTCCATGGCCATTAAGAGATTAGTTTTCTCCCTGTCGAATTCGAACTCTTGACTTTCACTTTAGAAGCCTAACATTTTTATTGTTGGATCACCCTTGTGGTTTACATTGACATTATTATAAATCACAACTTTATATAGACTTATATTTTACAAATAATGGTAAGTTTCAATGCACGTAAAATATGATAATGAAATCCACAAGCTTTGCCTATGAACATTTTATAATGTCATTTTTAATTTGTTATTTTATATTTCATTCAACTTTCGTTTCAAAGTTTAACAGGTGAGGTCATGCATTATTAATTTATTCATGGTTAACAGTGGAATGAATTTGTCAAATGCAATCGATGGTGAACACTTGTCCTTGAATTTTAATTGCGTTAGTGAACACTTGAATTGAGTGGCTGATAATACTTGGTGATAACCAGTAACGTACTATTTTCAGTGAGTTATCGACGGTGATTAGTTTGTTAAAAATACTTGAAGTTACATACGAGAGACAATACACATGAGACCAAACGGAAAATTTAACCGCCTTGTATTAACTCAAAAATTTATTAAACATAAGAGCTAAGTAGCTAAACTTGTACTTGACATTAACTCTAAATTTATTAGTGATGCAACAATAAACTAATGACAATAACGTACAAAGAACGAGCCGGAAAGGATATACACTATACTCGCTAATGTAGACTAAGCGCTTACCTGTGTGCCTGACTGTATAGGTCAAGTACCAATGGAAGAGAAACCGTTGAGATCCAATTAAGGGATATCTGCTTATTTGGGTGTTTGAGAGCCAATTAAGTCTGATCATCATTGATGAATGGAGATGGTTGAAACACATGAGATCATACCTAAATTTCCTAGTGCATATCCAAGAATGGCTTTTGGAAAGCAACTACAAATGACGGAAGACCTCCAACCTATACATGTACCAGATATGAATGAACAACCAAGCTGCAACCCACGTATCAGGCTGTCTTTACTGTCCTATTTTCATAACAAAAACCCAACATTGCATGCTGCGAATATACCAGATGATCAAACATCATCTGGTATTATATAATCCCTACAAACATCATCACAAAAAAAAGCTTTCTGCTACTACTCCTCTCATCCTCGGATGCCTTAAAAATACACTAGAAAGCAAAGCAACATTATTCTGTCATTGAACAGAACATTAAAACCTTTGGAAAAACCAACTTAGCTTTTATTGTTAGAGACGATATGTAAGGAGCATCGATTTTGACACAATCTATATAAGCCTCGTCGAATGCATTAATCTTATGATGAGAGTTGTATCCAGAGAACACCAACTTCTTAACACTCTTTGAAGTAACATCAATCTGCCTATAACCATAACAATCGTTCAATTCCAAAGATTCCAAGCAAGGTGATGACATATAGGATGAATACCAAGCTTACTGGGCTTAGTTCATAATATACACGTATGGGCCCAGGCCCAATACAATAAATAGCCAGACTACTAAGCCTGACAGGGTCACGCTCTAGATATTCCAAAGACGCACGTAAGTACCTTTTAAAGCCGCACCCGTTGCACCTCCGCGGACAAACACAGACTGCGAAAGGATACTCACGTCCACAGACATGATTACACGTGGACCCTTACCCGACAAGGGACCCACTCCGGCTACTAACAGTCGCAAGCAAAATATTAGGAAACCCTAGTATTAGGCTTGCCTATAAATACGGGTCATTTTACACCCCAAAGAGGTACAATCTGTTTGATCATTATTAATACACACATATACTCTGACATTTTCTGATTCTCTGACAAAACATGCATACTTACTCTCACGCCGGAGCTTAATCGTTTACTCTCATTTGTGCAAATTATCTCTTCATTACTTAGATTAGTACAAGATCTACATCATAGTCCATTTACCGGCCCAATCCACCAAGTGATCTAGATTCATATTCAACCCCATACACGGTTTTTGTACTAACAAGTTGGCGCCATCCGTGGGACCGATATAACTGCGTTCCTTGAAAATACTCACCATGAGCAATCACGAAAAACCTACCCCTAGCCATCCCAAGTCTGATGTGCGGAATACGACAGGGAAGAACAAACAAACCCCACAGGGCTCCGTGAGAACTACATCCGTTGTAGATCTCGAAGAGTTCTGCGAAAAGCACTATGAGAAACTACTACAAATTATGGCAGATAAGTATGAGTATGAGAAGAGAAAGAAAGAAAAGCTGGAGGAAGTAAAAGCGAGGCTCGACTTTGGCGATGCCCGAAAGAAGAGCATTAGGGTGCAGGAATCAGCGTATTCTGAGTCCAGGACAATATCGCCAAGAAGACAGAGACGCTCTCGCAGCCCACGCCATAATCCTAGCGTCTTTACTAGGTTGAGGCGTGAAAGGTCAAGATCGCCACGGCATGAATACAAGAGCAAGGAAAGAAGAGAAAGCACCGTGTTCAAGAGACTCGAAAGCAGAGGGCGGAGTACATCAACGTCTTCGTATGTGTATTGAAGGAGGGTCATCATTTGAGATACTCTATTAGCACTGCTTTAATCGACCCCGTCCGGAAATAAGAAAGCAAATGGTCCCGGCCGCAACTTCGCTAGTAGGATTCAGCGGTGAAATAAAATGGCCATTAGGATAAATACCACTTTTGGTGAAAGTTGGGGACGATGAACATTCAACATCAACATGGATGGACTTCATCGTGGTGAGATCAACGTCTTCGTATAATGGAATCGTCAGAAGGCCGGGGTTGCAAAAAATGAAAGCAGTCACATCAACAACGCACAGAATGATAAAGTTCCCAGTTATAGGAGGGACACTTACGCTAAGAAGCAGTAAAATCATTCCCATTGAATGTGCAATGATCTCCGGACCAGAAGACCAACCCCCTCCGGTGAACAAAGTAAAAGAAGAAAGGATTAAAGTGGCAATCAATCCAAAACACCCGGAACAGACAGTAATGATCGGTTCCGACCTTACAGAAAAAACCAGAAGTAAGCTGTGCAACCTACTTCAGCGGAGTTTGGATATATTTTCTTGGACCCTAACGGATATGACGGACGTTCCAAGGCAGATAGCGGAACATAGGTTGAATGTACGAAAAGGTTGTCAGCCGGTTAGGCAAAAGAAAAGAGGCAAAGCCACAAAAAGGAATGTAGCAATCAATGACGAGGTTAGTAAGCTTGTGACAATTGGGATCATGAGGGAGGTTCGTTATCATGATTGGCTCTCGGTGATGGTAAAGAAGAGTGACAACAGTTGGAGAATCTGTGTTGATTTTAAAGACATCAATAAGGCATGTCCCAAGGACGGTTACCCTTTGCTAGAAATAGACTGGAAGGTCGAATCCTTGTGTGGATTCCCCTTCAAATGCTTCCTGGACGCATACAAGGGGAATCACCAAACACAAATGGCAGAGAAAGATGAGAAAAAGACCGCGTTCATTACAAATCAAGGCATTTTCTGCTACACAAAAATGCCTTTCGGTCTAAGGAACGTCGGTGCAACCTATCAGCGGCTAGTGGACAAAACATTCCACGGACAAATTGGTAGAAACCTTGAGGTATATGTGGATGATTTGGTCATAAAAAGCCGCACGGAGGATGAAGTTGTCCGCGACATAGAAGAAACATTTAAGACGCTTAGAAAAATCAACATGAAATTGAACCTAAAAAAGTGCACCTTTACCAGGTCAATACTAAAGGCATTAAGATATGCCCAGACAAGGTAGACGCCATATTAAGTCTTCAGTCACCAAAATGCTTGAAAGACGTGCAGAAATTAAATGGGAAGTTG